>JBCNJP010010335.1:0-22850 GCA_039602395.1 Deinandra increscens subsp. villosa | reverse complement strand
GAACCCTACCCTACAGTGGGTGACCCAAAACACGCTGAACGGGCCACTGGGCTCTAACGGCCTAGTGACCTACCTAACAGCGAAATGGGACCACAACTACCATGGTTAAAAGCGCTACACCTCCGAACGGAGTAAAACAAGTGGGTGTACAACCACGAACGGCCAACAAGCCAGCACAAATGTAAATATAATAAAGAAGGCCGGACGGCCAATACAGTTAACACAAGTACATACCATAAAGGCCACAAGGCTTAAATAAACGACAAACAGCTAAATATCACATATGCTAAATAAAAGCCGAACGGCTGAACACATCATATTGCATTTTAACTTTGCAGGATTTCATTCATACGATAAAAGATTTACAATACAAGGCCGAAGCCAAAGGAAATTACAAGAACAATACAAGGGAAAATAAATAACTACAAAAGCCGCACGGCGGCAGACGTCAAGACTGCGCCGAAGGATCAGGGGTAGGCTTCTCCACTACTTTTTCTGGCGCGGCCTCGGGCTCCAAAGCCTGGATAACTTCGAGAGGTTCAGAGGCAAGCCTGGCAAGCTCTTCCAGATAGGGATACTTGTGCTGCTCAAAAATGGCAACCGCCTCCCTCAAGTTTGCAGCGGCATTAGGCCGCACGGCAGGAATGTCAGCAAGGGCATACCCCGAGCTGGCAAAATCATGGCCGGTCTGGATGCCTTGGGCGGTACCCACATCCATCACAGCTTGCTGTACGGCTCCCAGCTTACTTTCAAATTCATGGCTCTTCAACAGCCTCAGGATGACGTGCTGAAAGCCCTCTGCCACCAGCCACTTCCTATCTGCCCACGCAGAGTCAGCAACTGCATGAGCTCTGACCAGCTCGGCGTCAACCCCAGCTTTATCCCTCTTCAAGGCCTCCAGCTCGGCCTCCACGGCAGCCTTCTCCCGCCTCACCGTCTCCAATTCGACAACCCGGGCCGAGACCTCTTCCCTCCGACGCTCGCCCTCTTCCGCCAGAGCCTTTTCCAAACTGGCAGCACGGCCACTAGCAACAACAAGTTCGTTGTCAACAGCGGCCTTCTCCCCTGTCACCTGCTCCACCCTCTTCCTCAGTTTCCTTATCTCCTCAGTGATTAAGGCGGACGACTGAGACTTACTCTCAGCCAGCTCCGCCTCCCGCGCCGTTAGGTCCCTCTTCAAGTTGCGAATAGTGTTCCGATGCTCGGCGTGGCGGTGGATAAGGTCCTGAGTTTGAACGAAGGACTGCGCCAGGCGCTGCGCAGTCCTCTTCATGGCAACAACGTCGTTATCCTCCTCCGCCGCAGACACCGCCCCGGACGGGACGGCATGCTGCACAAAATCCCAAGCCCTCCTAGGGGTGGATAACACATCCCCGACCCGCAGTTTCCAGGAAGGCACATAGGGCGCGTCGGGGTCGGCCGCAGAAGACTCACTATCTTCCTCGGGCTCTACCTTCTTATCAGAGCCGGGCGGCGAAGACATGTCACCAGCTGCCATGGCCTTGGCAATGGCATCAGCACCCTTGCCCAGGCCAGGCTTTAGTTTCCGCCCGACTATATCCGACGCGTAGTCGCCGCCAGTCTCAAGTGCATGGGCAAAGCGCCTCTCACTGGATGTGGGAGACGCACTCCCCCCCGGACGGTCGCCATCGTCCTTCGGCCCCTCAACATCGGAGTCGGTATTGTGGATTATGTCCAAGTCTTCAACGGACTCATCCCCAGCCTGGTAAGTAGGATCCGGGGACCCTTCATCAGAAGACTCATCCACCAGCGCGGGAGAGGTGGACGTGCCAGATTTCTTCTTCTTGGGCTTGGAAGACCTCTTAGAGGCGGCTTTTTTCCTTTTGCCAGAGGCACCTCCGGACGGTGCGGTGGCCTTACCCTTGGCCACATCAGCACGTTGCTGCTGCGCCAGTTTCCGACGCCGGTCGGCCTTCTGCTCTTCAATAAGGGTGTGCGAAGCACCACCCAAATCTTTACCAGCAATCACCTTCTCCCCATCCTTCACAATAAAATCAGTAAATCTCCTCTCCTCGGTAGTCTTCACAACAGTACCTCGCCCCTCGGGCACTGGCTTCGTCGTATGCTCAACCTCAAGAGTAGATGGCAGCTTCAGATAATCCAGGAGACCCATCTCTGCACAAAGAAAAAGGAAGTTAGGATCCAACATAAAAAAAAAAAAGAACAGCAGCAACAAGAAGGAACCGTACCGGCCCCATTCATTTTAAAACAAGGGTCGGTGAGCAACCCTAGCCAGTTACGACTCATGCCAACCATAACCAAGACCTCCTCGGCCTGCTTGCGATGAGGCATTTTGTTCGCAATTAAAGCGGCACGGCCAGCAGTGTCATGAGGAAGCTTGAACACGTCGTATGGCACCAAGTCTTCCTCCGGTTTTCTCCAGTGCATCGGGCCGATGCAAACGTCATCCACCCAGAAGAACTTATCCTTCCAGAGCTTCAGACTAGTGGGAGGAGTGAATAACCGAACGGCACCCGCATGGCGGGCAACCTCTATAAGGTACCAGTCTCCCTGATGGTTCAAGCGAAAAAATTGCCTAAAAAGGTTAACAGTAGGTTTCGTCCCGCACGCCCAGCAGGCGATTTCAAATTGGGTTATCCGCGCGACGGCCAAGGGTGGAAGCTGCCGAATGTCGACACGAAGGGCTCGGATAAGGTTGCGAAAGAAAACGGTGAAGGGAAGACGAAGGTGAGCGAAACTGAAGTGATGGAGGTAAAGCCCAATCTTACCGGGCGGACAGTCCCGGATAGTGTGGGTTCTCCCCGGCAAGGTGGGATGCAGTTCTAAAGGTATACCATACCGCGCTACCTCCGCGCTAAGGGTTTTAGGAGTAAGGCAGCTAAATTGAACGTCCATATCGGACTTAGTACTATCAGCCATGATGTAAGAAATCGAAATACAATGAAAAGGGTAACGTACCGCGCGGTATAAAAGCAAGTAGCGTTTTCGGCAAGAATGACAGCAAGTATGGAAAGAAGACGATATGACCGAAGGGAGTTATGCTCGGCTATATATAGGCTATATGGAGGGCGACGGTTGGTATTCCTGACGGGACGGTTACCAGACCAGCGACCAATCAGCGCACACCAACGCAAAGGGCCCGGAAGCCCGGCCCATCCAGGCCCAGTAAGAAGAAAAAGCCCGAAGCACCGCCACGTGACAGCGACACTTCGGCCTGGGGGGCTGATGACGTGGGTCCGGTCCGGCCAAACATCGGGAACCATCCACCATCAGGCCGAACCAAGTACCCACTCCAGGTGTCACACGACCTACATGAGACGGCCGCACGGCCACCTCGAGTGACAGGAACAGGCAATGATTGGAACATCATCAGCCAATCATGCGCCGCTTTACCCAAAATGGGACTGTAGGCTACGCACCTACTGCGCCCGCCCATACCGTTAGCCGCCAGGGGCATTAATGACGCATCAGACAAAGATAAGTCACTATAAATACCCCCCCAACCACTTGGGGGGAGACACACTTAATCCCTCCGGACTACAACTAGCTCCGGCACTAAAACGTCTTTCCTGACCGTACGGCAGAGTAGACACCCCCATTTCCCCACACACACATCCTTTATTCACGAGGGTAGACCTGGGATGGCAATGATGAGCCTGTCAGTCCCAGTCTGAGCCGGAGGATAATCTCCCTCATATGTTCTAACCCTCCCTTCGTGACAGGTATCTTAGGCGACAGTACCGAAGCAACCCAGGCGCTCCAGGCCGGAGCGGCTAGACTCTCCAACTTCCCAGAAGCCCTTTACTCCACCGGACCGGGTTTTCCCTTATAACCGTCCGGCCGAGGACTAAGGTTTCTACAGTAGACAAGGTTGAAGGTGACATAGCCCCTTAAATGACTATTGTATTTATGAGGTGAGGAATTTATGGAAATTGCATTTAGTATATTATTTGTTGCCACTAATATTAATTTGTGTCACCTGAAGTATAGAAATAGAGTATTTAACCTTTTCTATAATTTATTTATAACCTAATAAGTATAAGTATATATCATGTTTATATCAGTTCGATTCAAAGGAATGAAAAGGTAATTAAATAGGTGTTTTAATTTCCTTAATAAGTATATTTTTTTGACTATGACACAAATAATGACAATTAAATAGTTATATCAAGACAGTTATAGTAAGTTTTTAACATAGACTCCTAAATGTTGTACGTTATATATTGGATGTGTCATAAAGTTTTAATTGCACAAATAAGGAAAATAAATATGTGTTTTTATTGTTTGAACGGCAATAAATATGTGTTTTAATTGTCTTAATTCTAATACATGTGTCTTAAAACACCAATAATTCATGATGTGCAATGTATAGGTCAATGAATTATATTAAAAAAAAATTATGCCCCATGCTTCGCGAGCTTACGCAAATCGTACTCAAATGGTGAATAGTGAATACGATGTTTAACCTCACTCATAAAGTCATCCTAGCAATAACGATCCTTCACACGAAGATATATTACACATTATTTTAGAATGATGAAATCACCACACAGGTAAAGAGATGCCATAGTAGAGAATACTGTATTGGGAATACTAAATTAACCACTACTAAACCAAATTACTTGTTGAAACTAGCTTTAGAATAATCTATTGAGATGTTAACTTGACGTTACCCACATTCGGTGCATAAAAGATTTTCTCTTTAACATTTTTCGTTGAATCAAACTATTATTTTCACATCTTGTATAGAAACACCGCTTTCTAAAACTCACAATAGCAAAATTACCTCAAAATAAACACCACAAGTAATATTGTCTAAGCATTTCTTATGCTAGTATATGTCTCATGCTTATCTAATCGACAAGAAAACATTATAGGTCACAATTCCGACCTAGTAAATGATGAACACGTTGGTTTTGGATTTTGTTTTATCTCAAGTGGGTTAATATCTAAAAATAGCTATAAAGAGTAAAGACAAATTGGTTGAAAGTCATCTGTAATAAATGTTTAACGTGTAAAACCTTTTCAATTGTTTCCTTTCTAAAATGCGATAAGAGTCCAATAAAAAATAATAACAATCCAATGAAAACTTGTAGTGGGCTTGCAGTGTGACAACTGGTAATTTTCAGGTTAATTTCGTTAATAACTTCCGATATCTTAATTAACCAGAATAATTAACGTTACAGGTCACGGTAATGTCATGTATGTGACAACACGACTTTTAGGTGATTCCTGGTTAAACTAAACTTACCTTATTATGAACGTTTTTATAAATATTTTGTATGCATTGCATTAAACACATAATTAGGATTTCTGTGTGTCCATCACTACATGAGCATTTCACTTGAGACTAGACATCGGTTAATTAACCCAGCCAACACGATTAAAATGCACGATCTATGATTTCATGTAAATTAGACATTTATGATTTTATGTGACGTTGTTTTATATAAAACTCTTGTGATTTTATGTGATTTACTAAAAAAAAAACGATAACACTATTGTAATAATATCGATTTCAAGATCAAAGTATTATAAAGAATAGAAAAAAAGTTCTTTATATATACAATAAAGTTATTTAACTTTTGTTATGTTTAACGTGTAAAACCTTATCAATTGTTTTCATTCAGTCACTCGAGCACCCACAAGTGTATGGATATTCCCTCTACACTCCTGTGTGTGGGTGCCCATTAGCCATGGAAGTATTAACAAATGAAACTAGTGAAAAGCTATTTATACTAGCTGCTAATTCGTCGAATGAGCATACACCGAATGAATTCATTGGTGGTCACACTCATTGGTTGGTCATTCGTCACCACCCAATGAGCTTTTAGCCTCTTCATCTATTGTATGTGTTCTTCTGTGTGTCTATTTATTTACCCCCTCTCGCTTCCGCATGACCGCATCCATTATACCCTCATTTCCGTACATGACAAAAGAATGTTGCTTTTCTTATCACTTTAGCTACATGACGAATTGGGTTCTTGGTGAATAGAGTAACAAAGTAATGATGGTTTGGTGGCCACCACTCTCCGATGTGTCGGCGCCGCTTGGGTCTCTTAGTGGTTTCCGTTGGCAACGCTTTGTGTGTTTTTTGGTGGCTGTGATGATTAGTTTTCCTTATCCGAGCCTTATTTCATCTAAAAAGTCCATCCTCCGGATTTGGTGGCCGCCAGTCTCTGATGTGTTGCCGGTGCTCAACAGTTCCAGACGGTTTTCGTTGACTAGAGTTTGGCTATGATGATTTGGCTTCTCATGAGCCTAAAAAACTCATCTAAACTCTAATAGCATGGCAAACATTGTTTATATTTAACTATTGCTACTGATTTTGGTATTGATTGCTTGACATGTGTTCTAAGGAAACACCAACTCTTTTGCAGATCATGTCGCAGTGCTTAAAGGTCGAAGCTTAGGCATTGTTTTTTCAACTTTAATGATTACGGGTTCGGTTTCAGTTTCGGTTTGGTTGAGTATAACATGAGAAACTTTATTTCTTTTATGTGGTTTTCTAATATGTGTCTTAAGAGCACACATAAGGTGCAATAAATGCACCTCGAAAACTGAAAAAGATACCAAGATTTTTTTTTTAAAATTGAAAAAGTTACCAAAATTCATCTTGAAAAATGAAAAATGTACAAAATTATTTCTTGAAAAATGTATTTTTTATTTTTCAAGATGTATTTAAGACACATATTAGAAAACCTTTCTTTTATTTCATTTTGGTTGTAATATCTTTTTATTATGTTTTCAATGATGATATATTGTAGTTTTTAGGTCAGCTTTTTGAATTAAAGATTTTACATATTGGTTATATATTTAAACTTTCAATTTAAACTTTCAATATGTTTCCAAACCGCTTATCTAATTAAAAATGTGTATGCGGTTATGTTTTCAGGAACTATTCTTTCTTGCACTTATATTTTACATGAAGACCTCCTACAACTCTACTACTCTAGGAACACCTCATGGCTTCAGAGAGCTCGAGAGAAAATGTTTAATCTAGAAAGAGATGGCTCAAATGCTATGATAAATTTAATTTAATAAAATGGCTAAAAAGTAACATAAACTATTTTATTATGGACCAAAATTTTTAATCTAGAAAGAGATGTCTAAAATGCTATGTTAAATTTAATTCAATAGAATGGCTAATAAGTAAAAGAAACTATTTTATTATAGAATGTAATTTTCATTACTTGAAGTTTAGGAACATCATAATGTTTTAATTCAATTATCATTACTTCAAATATTTGAAATTCTTTAATGAAGTTCGTAAATGCGATGTAAATAAAATTTTAAGTACATAAGGTGGCCCGTCACAAAAAATGAACGAGCCATCAACTCGTAATATCTAAACTATATAATAAACAAAAAGTTTGGTGATACTATAATTAGTAAAAATGGACACTTGTCATCACCAAAAAATTTTGGATTAATTTAAGATTTTAATAAATAATTATCCAAATACTAAATTTCTATATTAGGTTTATTAGTTTAAACTTTTTATAAGTAATTATCCAATAAAAAATTATTCAAATACAAATATTTATATTAAAGTTAGTAATTATCCAAATACTAATTTTTAATATTAAGGTTAATATTTTATTCAAGATAATATTTTTACTTCAGATATATTATATTTTATTAAAATAATATATTTTATTACATATACTTTAATATATTTTAAATTAAGATTTTAATAAATAATTATCCAAATACTAAATTTCTATATTAGGTTTATTAGTTTAAACTTTTAATAAGTAATTATCCAATAAAAAATTATTCAAATACAAATATTTATATTAAATTTAATAATTATTCAAATACTAATTTTTAATATTAAGGTTAATATTTTATTCAAGATAATATTTTTACTTCAGATATATTATATTCTATTAAAATAATATATTTTATTACATGTACTTTAATATATTAATATATATATGTAATGCTTCTAATACTTTATTCATGTAATATTTTAGTTAAATACTAGAATACACGGGTTTAATTATTAAAAATTTCATACATAATTCATTTTAAAGATTCACATAAAAAAAATATTTTAATAGATGTTATCGTAAACAATAATTATCCACTACGAGGAACACAAAGAGATCGATGCACAAGTTCTTTAAACTCTGCAGCTAATTATGATTCCATACCTGAGGAAGCGAAATTATCTGGTTTTTTCAAATTGTTATGGATAAAAAGTAGAAACATATGTTGTGGGTACAAACAATATGTACTATTTAATAAAAATATTGTCACCATAAAATAAATCCAATAATTCACATGTTTGTTAAAAATATATATGATTTGGGTGCACATCTAAACAACATGTGATTTACATAGTTGATCAAACATACTATTCACGTAATATATGACATCTAGAAAAATTTGATTAATTGTTTGGAAAGAAATTAAATTTCATTGTTAAGTATGGTATATAGATAAAACAACAAAGGAGATGGAGTGACACAAAATAATACATTTGACAAGAAATAGTACACAAATTAACAAAAACACATAAGAGAAAAAGAAGAAACTCATAACAGCTGATTATGATTCCATGCCTGAAGAAGCGAAATTATCTGATTTTTTCAAACTGTTATGGATAAAAAGTAGAAACATATGTTGTGGGTACAAACAATATGTACTATTTAATAAAAATATTGTCACCATAAAATAAATCCAACAATTCACATGTTTGTTAAAAATATATATGATTTAGGTGCACATCTAAACAACATGTTATTTATATATTTGATCAAACATACTATTCACGTAATATATGACATGTAGTAAATTTGATTAATTGTTTGGAAAGAAATTAAATTTCATTGTTAAGTATGGTATATAGATAAAGCAACAAAGGAGATGGAGTGACACAAAATAATACATATGACAAGAAATAGTACACAAATTAACAAAAACACATAAGAGAAAAAGAAGAAACTCGTAAATTCTAAATATTTCAAGAAAATAAAAAACCTTACACCAAAAAACATTAATATTAAACTTCCAGGCTATATCATCCATGTTTTATAAGATAATTATTTTATATTATCTTTATGTCATATCAAAGTTCAATCAATAACCAAATTATAACCAAAAATATGAAATCTATTTTCGTAATTTATATTAGTAATGAAAATTTTCTAACAGAGAAGTGAGTTGCACTGTTACTTTTTTAAAATTAAATAAATTATATTTCATATTTAAAATTCAAGTAATTACAAATAACGTAGAATTATAGTTATAAATTTATTTTTAATATAAGATATAAATAAAATCTTATTATTAATTAATAAGTTATGATAAATTACTGAAATAAGAAGATTTATATTTTAATATTAAATTATCTAAAATTTTTGGCATTTACTAAATGAGAGAACTGATATTTAATAGGAGAGAGAAGCGGGAAAATTATGATGAAAATAAATCTGGTGATGACATGTGTCCTTAAATGTAATTATTTATTAGAATTGAAAGATTATACATGTAATGTAAAATATTTTATTCTATTTAATTTTATATATATTTTTTACTTTAATTAAGTTTAAATTCAAATTTACTAATTATTTCACTTCAATATAATAAACAAAATCTTTATATTCTGTGACTAGATTTCTTTTTATTTTTAACTGTAAAAATCCGGTTACCCGGGGTCTCATCATAGCAAACGATGTTAATCGCGACACGTTACAACCTCAGTCCGTGCGATTAATCAAGACCTTCTGTGTTGCATATCCATCCAGAGGAAACTCTCTGTCTAAATGCTCTGACCCTTCTATAATTACTGAGAAATTTTTAGATAGTTATAAAAATACATAATTGTCGTAGATTATGATTATATTTATAGTTTTTTTTTAACTCAGCCGTGTAATACACGGGGATAAAAAACTAGTATATATATATATAAGAATAAGAAGGTAACCAAGGCCCGGACTCCCTATACCTCCACACTACATAGTACACATATCCATTTAAGTTTCTTTTAAGTGCAGTTTGTTGATTAATATATATATATATATATATATATATATATATATATATATATATGTGAAAAGTTCATTGTAGACACCCCCATAAGTGTAGACAGGTAGACACCCTTTTTCACCATTAGATCTCTTGATCTAATGGTTGTGATTAATTTTCTTTATCTTTTTTTTTTTCTTATTAATTAGAAACTTTCACATGTGAAAAAGAGCTATTTCACATGCGAAAGTGTCTACAATGAACCTCACCCTATATATATATATATATATATATATATATATATATATATATATATATATATATATATATATATAGGGTTAGGTTCAAATGAGAACTTTTGAGAACCAATTTGGGCCACTAATTTTCAAGGGGTGAGCATTCAAATTCATGGGGGGGTTTTCCATATATATAAACTAGTGGCTAAGATTAGTTCTTTTTAGTTCTCAAACCCAATTAGTTCTCAAATGATCCTCTCCCTATATATATATATATATATATATATATATATATATAGAGAGAGAGAGAGAGAGAGTTGGGTTATAATACAAAGTACTTTTTACGTGAGAAGTGTGAGAAGTGGTTGATGTTGTTTTGGTCAAAAATTACACAAGGCAATCTTGTATTCCAAACTTAGAATGTGGGGTGAGGTGCACAGAAATCTAGTTCAAAAGCAAAGTAAAAGTAGTGCAAGTGACACGATGATATACGAGGGAAACCCGGAATCCTGAGAGTTGCCTCTGAGAATCCCAGTAAAAACCTCGAGAGCCGGCTCAAAGCGCCTGCTACCTAAAGCTTTTATAAATCAAGAATCCGATTACAATGATGAAGACGATGATCGGTTGCTAAGTGTTACAGTATTCAGAGTGCTGTGTGTTGTGTTATATGTTTCCTAATTCGATCATGTCCCATTTATAGTTACAAATAGAAATAAACTAATTATCCGAAAAATCAGGGATCCTCTTGACCACGTCTATTAGCCGTTTGAGGAAGTTCACCATTCCGTCCACGTTCGCTAATGCCACGTCAGCCCTAATTGACCGATTCCTTAGGAAGGTTAGACCTCGTTTTATCTGCAATTGAAATTAATCACGTGGCAATTAGTAAGTAAAGACATTCGAATAAATAACGGATAGCATAACCTGTCGAGAATCCTTGGGATTCCCGGATTCCTGTGTGATTGAGCTTCTCAGCCGGGTGCTTGGAATTTGACCCATAACAGATGTGTTAATTTTTAATGCATGATATTGTCTTTTTATTATATTTTTGGTAAATATATGACAATCCTAAAATAAATACATCATCCATTGGATTCCAAACACTACCAAACACCATTTATTAAGAATTATTAAAAGGGCATTGTGTTAGGATATTATTATACTGTGTTTACATTGTGTTATCCTTTAACTTTAATTTTGATAAACATGTGACATTCTAATATGGAAAAAACAATGTATAGTGTTATATATTTACCAAAAACATAACTAAAAGATAACACAATGCATTAAAATCTAACACATCATCTACTTCTCACACTTCTCACGCAAAAAGTACTTTGTATTATAACTCTACCCTATATATATATATATATATATATATATAGGGGAAGGATCCTGCGAAAACACCATTTTTTTGTGAGAACTGCGTAAACAAATCTTAAAACCTACATAACTTTTTCATACGTTAATATTTTTTAAAAAAATTTGCACCAAAAGTCTTAAAATTATATTATCTTTAATCTTATAAAAGTTTTAAAAAACTTCACGCTTTTTTTATTTTTTTAAATATTTTTTTGTGTGGTGCACATGTGCATCACAAAAAAAACTCATACTTTTAGTATGAGTTAATATGTTTTTTTCTTAGTCGCACTATATGTCATATATTTTTATCATTTTTTTTGCGTTTTTATTGAATGATGCACATGTGCATCATACCTAAAAAACGCTCATACATGTGATATACATTTATAGTTTAAAAAGAAATTGCACCCTAAATCTTATAGTTGTGTTATCTTTAGATTTAAAGAAAAAAATAGCATTTTATAACTTTTTTTAATTATATGATGCACATGTGCATCACACGGGAAAAAAACGTTCAGTTTTTTTTTTAATATTTTGCTCCAGATTTAAAGATAACGTAATTCTAAGACTTTTGACACAAATTTTATGAAAAATCGTTAACGTATAAAAAAGTTACGTGAGTTTTAATATGTGTTTTCGCAGTTTTCACAAAAAGATGTGTTTTCGCAGGATCCTAACCCTATATATATATATATATATATATATATATATATATATATATATATATATATATAGGAATGAGAACAATTAATAACCTTCCTTGGAGCAATAACCAAATAACCACATCCTAGTGGCTTGATAAAAAAACAGTTGCTATGGATTAGGGACATGTGGCAATCTTTTTTTTTTCTTTTCTTTTTTAACATAAAGGGTATAAGGGTGTTTTACCCAAAAGAAAAAAGCACCCCCCATCATTTTTAAAACGCTTATAACTTTTTTATCCGAAGTCGTTTTTTTTATAAAAATTATACCATTGGACTCGTCGCTTTTTTATCTTTAATTCAGATGTGGTCCCGACTATTTTCGAAGGTTTTTTTCAAACGTCCGTATTAACATCAATGTTACAGAAAAAAGACACCGGCGCTACCCAAAAAAGGCATCAGTGCTACTTTTTGTAACATTACATGTCAATACGGACGTTTGAAAAAAAGTGTCAAAAAATGTCGGGACCACATCTGAATTAAAGATAAAAATGCGACGAGTCCAACGGTAACTTTTTTTTTAAAAACCGACATCGGATAAAAAAGTTATAGCCGTTTTAAAATGGAGGGGGTACTTTATTGGTTGAGTTAAATGACCAAAATACCCTTTCTGGAAAAGAAAGGGAGAGGGACACTTGTCATAATTTTGGTGGTTCAAATGGGTTATTTGGTTATTCCTCCAAGCAAGGGTTATTAATAGTTCCATACCTTATATATATATATATATATATATATATATATATATATATATATATAGTGAAAAGTTCATTGTAGACACCTTCATAAGTGTAGACAGGTAGACACCTTTTTTCACCATTAGATCTCTTGATCGAATGGTTATGATTAATTTATTTTTTCTTTTATTTTCTTTTTCTCATTGTTCATAAAATTTCACATGTGAAAACACATGTGAAATAAAGTAATTTCACATGTGAAATTGGGTGTCTACCTGTCTACACTTATGGGGGTGTCTACAATGAACCTCACCCTATATATATATATATATATATATATATATATATATATATATATATATATATATATAGGGGAGGGTTCTAGAGAAAACCATCCAATTCTAGAAAATCAAGGAAACCACTTAATTGCCATTGATTAAAAATTGAATAGACAAGATTATATGTCATTTTCAAAAAAAGAAAAAAAAATCTGACATTAATTATAATTAAAATGTAAGGGGCAAAATTGTTAAAAAGGATACCAATTTCATAATTAAAAAACTCCATAATAATTTCCTACATTCTCTCTACTCTCTCATAAATTACACGTTTTTAAAAGAATCCAATCATCTTCATTTGTTTTTTTCATCTTCATCATTTTTAGAATAAATTCAAGTAATCGTAACAGACATATGTAAACTTGCTTACATGTATGTAAGCACATCTCTAACCGCATGTAACATCCCAAAATTTGATAGGATACGTAGCTACTATGATAAATACATGTGATATATGTATTAGGTAGCTAAACATGTTAAAACGTTTGAAGAATGCATGTTTACCCATTACCGGGTAATAAATCGATAAAAGATAATGTTGCGTGAATAATACACGTGTTGATTGGTAAAATGAATTAAGGAAATGAAATTTTACGTGTTTTATATCAAGGATAATTGATATATATGATGTTAGCATGAAAAACGTAGCTAAACGTTTATATGATGGAAATAAATGATAACCGGGAGAAAATAGGTTTACACGATTACATGATATTGAAATCATGTATAGATATATGACTAATAGTATAAATACATGTGAAATATTCATTTGATGGATATATATGTGGAAATACGTGTTTGGATAGTTATACGTGTGAAAAATGCATGCTTAATTAGTTAACAAGAAAGTAGAAGGGTAGAAAGTGTAAATTATGGAAATACACAAATATATATATGTATATACATGATTATATATAACCCGAACCTTCAAGAATGTTAGAAGCATGTTTAGGAAGGTTATAAGACATAAAATGATGGTTACATCAAAAGATTAGGGTTTGATATGCATAAGATAAAAGTTAAAGGGCTAAAAGTGTAATTTATAAATACTTACGGATATTATACGTATGTATAACTTTTATAAGTACCCCGAGACTTATAATATACTATAATAATGTCCTAAAATGATTCGGAACATAAAATGATATGTATTGTAAAGTTTGAAGGGCCAAAAGTGTAAATAATGAAAAATATATATAAATATATATAAAAATATATACGTATGTATACGTATATCATCGAGAGTGTCCCGAGCCTTAGAAACTTTATTTAACATGTTTTATAATAGTTCGGTACATAAAATAACGGTTTGATAGCAATTAAGGGCTTAAAATGTAAATATAAAAGACAGGGACCAATTCTGTCATTTCTCTATTCTCGCCAGGCGGTACGCGCGGAACCATCCCTGGTCCGGCGCGATACGCGGCCCGCCGGCGACGCAGATTCATGACAGCTCGCTTTTGTTCGACTTGTTGCTCACGTTTGATCCAAATACTCACCCATAACGTGTCGTTTTTGCTGCTGAATCACCCTATACACGTTGCTAAGCCCCCTGCGACCTCCAACAGTATAAATAGACGACGAAATCGTTCGATTATGAGCACCAATTCACGTTTTCTTCCTCTAAAAACCCTATTTCTGTTGGAATCTTCATCGGAGCAATACGCATAAACGGAGGGGAGTTAGGATCCGAAACTCAGCAGTCAAGCTCCTCTAGGTAAGGTCTAAAATAACCTCTTTCAGATTTGGCTAATTCGATTTCTAGATATGACTTTTAAAAATGCATAAAATTAGGGTTCTTGAGCATAAATTGTCAAAATCGGGTGATCGGGTGGGAGTTAGGCTCTGAATTTTTGTAGGTACTCTTAAAATGATGTTATATAATGAAGCCCTAAGTTTTTTTTCAGACTTGGTAAAGGTTTGGTATGGGTTATGTAAACGGGTCAAAAAATTAGGGTTTTCATGTCGTTATTCTGCCCAAATCGAGTAAACGGTTTTGAATTAAGCTTTGTCATTATAAAGGATATTATATAATGTTATAATGAATAATACCCTAAGACGGTTTTGAATAAAAATGAGTTTTGATAATAAAATGGGAATTTTGTGAAATTAGGGTTTCGGAATAAGGTTATTTAATATAAAATAATCCGGAGGGTATGGGGACTTGAATTTTGGTATGGTAACATGTTTATATATATAATAAACATATATGGGTTTAATATGGAGAAATAATAAAGTATTAAAGATACCGAGTTAATCGGATATTTAGAAGTTCGTGCGGACCGGAAGGGTAAGCGCCTGTACTCTGGGGTTTCTGGCAAAAGCGGGGGTGTCGCCATCCCATCTGGGCAATGGCATCCCAACACTGGGCGATCCCGGAGTGAGCGTTTACTTATAGGAATGCGCGTCTTCATATTATCAATTAAAGAAAAGGATAACTGCCTAAAGGGCATTTTGGTCATTTTGACCTTTAAAAAGGGATAAACTTAATAATTGAACATTATTAAGATAATAAGATGTTAAAATAAACATAGGAAGTGTTTATTGTATAAAACCTTGCGTTAACGCCATACGATACGCAAATTAGGTTAAATCGGGAATCGTTGCGGAAGTTCCGTTCGTGTAACGAGTTAAAGACATAAGGTGAGTTCTATGAGCCCACTCTTAAATGTTTTAAATATTTTAAATGTTTTCGGGCTGATATACATACAGATGTTATAAAATGCTTTTAAATGAATTATGACTGAAATGTTGCCTATCTGAACTGTTGGAGTATTAAACTGTTGATTTGCCTTTAAATGAATATATATATATCAAACCGCTAGGTGCTAATTGTTAATGGATATGTTGAACTGTTAAAATTGTTATTGAATTGATATATATACGTGGACTGTTGTGGGAATGCATATACGTGAAATATCTTGAATTGATAAACTGTTAAAAGGCTTTTGGGATAATATATATATATATATATATAGATAAATATATATATGATATGCTATGAAAATGATATTAAATCATTTATACGTGTTATAACGTAATTATAATAACTGTGATATGATATGTGCTATGCTTATTTTTAAATAGTCAAGTGATGAAGGAATTATTAGTAAACGTTATAGTGAATATGTATGATTATATGAGAACAGGTGATGCATTCACTTTATTATTATGTGGTGGATACGCCGCTGGTACTTCCTATATATAAGCATAATGATATTAGTTACCCGGTATATCAGAAGTGTGGAGGATACGCCCTGTATACATACACCAACGGTAAATTGGGGGATGTCCACTTGTTGCAGTATATGAAGACCTTATCACTGTTTACTAATAATCTTAAGTCACTTGGGTATTTAACTAGGAGCGGGTAGTAGTACATGAGGGAGTTAGGAAGTAGTGTTACTCAATGGGATTAGAGGCCACTACAAATAGAAAAAGGGGAAAAGCTACTGACCGTTACAGGGAATGCTCTAAAAGGGTAAACTCGGCAGTTAGCAAATAGGGGAAGGCGATGCAACTGTCCGTTACAGGGAATGCTCTAGAAGGGTAAACTCGGCAGTTAGCAGATAAGGGAAAGCGGGGCGACTGACCGTTATAGGGAATACCCTAGAAGGGTAAACTCGGCAGTCAGCAATAGATGGTATCTCTGCTCTATATATTAGCAGGGTTTACACTGGTAATAGATGTTGGGGTTGTAGAAAGGGATAGTGGGATAAATGGTTTTATAGGGGGTGTTTCCTGTTAAGGAATATTACTGTGTTGTATAATTGTGATATATATTATACTTGATAAATGTTTGTCTGTGAAAAAGGGATCTTGCAGGTCCAAGGGTTTTAAACCTCACGTCGAGGTAAAGCTTTTAAAATATAGAACTCACCAGCGTAAGCTGACCTTTTCCAAAAATGTATGTATGTCAGGTCAGGGTGAGGCTTCGACTAGTTATGAGAAGGCCCTGGTGATAAGGGATTAGACGGGCAAGCTATCGGACGGAAGGAGGGTGTTGGCAAGCTGGCATAGTTATAACAATAAAACGTAGTGACAGATAGTATTTTCTTATGTAAATTATCTCTTACTTTGTAGTACTTGGCAAATAAATAAAAGTTTCAAATTTCCGCTGCTTAGTAATCTCTGTTATTACCTTGTGTTCATGAGTAAATCCGATTAGTGACCCCTTCTGGAGCCAAGTCTGGAAGTGGGCGTCACAAGTTGGTATCAGAGCCTTGGTTTAAGAGATTTAGGTACTAATGCAGTATCTAGACTTAAACTAGGACTCTGGGAAAACAAAGTAGGATGAGATAAGGAATATAGATGCCAGCCAGGATAGCTTGTGCCCGTAGAAACGAGAATGCATTAGGGACATAGTAAGTAGCATCTAGAGTATGTGAAGTGTGGAAAAGACCGGATTGCAATTAGCTACTGCAATTTGGTATTAGCCACATAAACAAACCCTAGGTCCTAACTATTGTATGTCCAAGTGCAGAGAAAATATGAGACGGTATAATTAGGGAGCGAGATGACTTGAAGAACCGGTTTTAACTTAGAGTTACCGGTAGAAGGATAAAGAGAAGAATGGACATTTAGAAGGATTGTGATATAAGTAACTGGGTTTTTGAACACATCATAACTATATAATTGCTTTGGTACCGGTACTTATCTGGTTATCATGTATTCAAAAGTTCAAGGACTTTACGTCACATAAATTCTGAAATGTCACTCACCTGGAATGTAGGATGATGATGATAAGAGGCGGACGTGGTAGAGGTAGGGGTGCCGGTAGAGCAACCGGTACAGGAAGGCGTGCGCGTGCGAATCCCGAACGAGAGAATAACGCGAGAGCTAACGTCTTTACTAACGAGCAAAGGGAAGCTATGGCGGCAGAGGTGAATCAAATGTTTCAGGCGGCTTTGCCTAATCTAATCGCTCAACTTCATGGAGCTGCTGGTGGAGGTGCAAACGGAGCTGGAGCCGGAGGAGCCAATGGTGATGCTGCTGAAGGTGCGGGAAATGCCAATCACGGATGTTCCTTCAAATCCTTTAGTGGATGTAAGCCTCCGACATTCGAAGGGCAGAGAGATGCAGGTTCGACTGTTCGTTGGATTCGAGAGATGGAAGCTGTAATAGGTATTAGTGAGTGTCGTCCAGACCAAGCGGTGAAGTACGCAGCCCATTCCTTCAAAGGAGAAGCATTATTTTGGTGGGACTCGATTCTACAATCCCGAGACGAGCAAGCTGTTGCTGCTATGAGGTGGAATGACTTAAAGACGCTAGTGATGAACAAGTTTTGCCCGAGACACGAGCTGGAGAGGATCGAGGTTAACTTTCTGAAGTTAGAAGCGGGTACTATGACTCATCAAGAGTTCACAAGCAAGTTTGACGAGATGGCAAGATTAGTGCCAAGGTTGGTGACACCCGAGGAAGAAAAAGTGAAGAGATACGTTCAGGCCCTTCCTGCTGCTGTAAGGAAGATAGTTAGGCCTCATGTTCCAAAGACGTACCAGGAAGCAATCGACATCAGTGCTATGGTTTACGAAGAAGAATATGGCGACAACGGGAGACCGGGAGAAGTTAAAAGGAAGATATCTGAGACTGGAGAAAGTTCAAAGAGGAACGACCGAGATTTTCACAAGAAGAAGAAAGATTCAAAAGGCGACAAGCCTAAGTGTCGTAACTGTGACAAGTATCATCACGGAGAGTGTTGGGTAAAACCAACGAGTTGCTATAGATGTGGAAAGGAAGGACACTACTCTAACAGTTGTCCGGAAGCTAAGAAATGTTACGAGTGTGGGAGCCCGGGGCATGTTAAAGCAAATTGCCCTAAGATAGTAAGAAACCCGATGCCATTGAGATCAGTTCCAGCTGCAGGAGCCAAGAGGTAAAGTTTACAACTCTAACTGCTATCGAAGGACCTGATGTGACCTCAGGTACATTTCTCGATAAATAGGTTGCTTGAATTCGTGTTATGACTTTAACGTTATTATGAGTTCTATCGATTGGTTTTATGAATTGCTTGATAGGCCGTTAGTTAGGATTGCGAATCCTTTAAATTATGACTGCCTTAGAAAAATGAACTTTACGTGTTAGAAGATTTTCTGAGGAATTTTCTAGAATGAGACGGCCTCAAATAACGGACGTTAAACGTTAGAAATCATCCGAGAACTTTGAAGCTTGCAGCGATAGTGTTTACACTCGGGAAATGAAAGCAGTACATCAGGATGTCCAACTAGTTTATTGAAAGTAAGTGATAAATAGTCATAAATTATACTGACCTTGTTGTGGTTAGAATAGTAATATCGCCCTACACTGGACTAGGACTAGTACACCTCTGGTTGTATCAAGGGTGTGGTAGATACGCCGCTGGTACATCTTATATATATACACCTGAGATACAACGAGAAGTAGACTAGAGTTAGTCTCGTGTAAGTAGATAGTACGGGCCACTGTGGAAAACAAATCAGTAGGATTTATGAATATAGATCACTTATTAGTAAGCAAATGAAAGACTGTTGGAATTCAAGGATAAAGATCAAGCCATGCAAAGTGTAGATAAACGTTCGACGTATACAAAGGGCGAGAATGGAGCATTAGAAAGACTCACGGAGACGCGTTCTTCCAAGAGTTAGCTGAAATGTCATCTGAAGAATCGTTGCGGTTTTGAAGCAAACGAGTCAGAAATAACATCTTTCGATAGAAGCGTATCTAAATGTCGGGTTATCGTATATAGAAATACGTATTGCGGTTCTACATCGCAATTAGAAGGAAGGATTAGGAGCAAGATAGTTCCTATAGTAAAGTGTTATGAATGCCTAGGTTAGATTCTTAAATCAACCTAGAAAAGAAAGGGGTAAGTTAAGGATATCTCGCTGATGAGATATTCGTAAACGGAGCAGGTTTCGGGACGAAACCTTATTTAAGGGGGGTAGAGTTGTAACATCCCAAAATTTGAGAGAATACGTGATTAATGTGATTAATACACATGATATATGTGTTAGGTAGCTAAACGTGTTAAAACGTTTGAAAAATGCATGTTTACCCATTACCGGGTAATAAATCGATAAAAGATAGTATTGCATGAATAATACACGTGTTGATTGGTAACATGAAGTAAGGAAATGAAATTATATGTGTTTTATATCAAAGATAATTGATATATATGATGTTAGCATGAAAAACGTAGCTAAACGTTTATATGATGGAAATAAATGATAACCGGGAGAAAATAGGTTTACACGATTACATGATATTGAAATGCATGTATAGATATATGTCTGAATAGTATGAATGCATGTGAAATATTCATTTGATGGATATATATGTGGAAATACGTGTTTGGATAGTTATACGTGTGAAAAATGCATGCTTAATTAGTTAACAAGAAAGTAGAAGGGTAGAAAGTGTAAATTATGGAAATACACAAATATATATATGTATATACATGATTATATATAACCCGAACCTTCAAGAATGTTAGAAGCATGTTTAGGAAGGTTATAAGACATAAAATGATGGTTACATCAAAAGATTAGGGTTTAATATGCATAAGATAAAAGTTAAAGGGCTAAAAGTGTAATTTATAAATACTTACGGATATTATACGTATGTATAACTTTTATAAGTACCCCGAGACTTATAATATACTATAATAATGTCCTAAAATGATTCGGAACATAAAATGATATGTATTGTAAAGTTTGAAGGGCCAAAAGTGTAAATAATGAAAAATATATATAAATATATATAAAAATATATACGTATGTATACGTATATCATCGAGAGTGTCCCGAGCCTTAGAAACTTTATTTAACATGTTTTATAATAGTTCGGTACATAAAATAACGGTTTGATAGCAATTAAGGGCTTAAAATGTAAATATAAAAGACAGGGACCAATTCTGTCATTTCTCTATTCTCGCCAGGCGGTACGCGCGGAACCATCCCTGGTCCGGCGCGATACGCGGCCCGCCGGCGACGCAGATTCATGACAGCTCGCTTTTGTTCGACTTGTTGCTCACGTTTGATCCAAATACTCACCCATAACGTGTCGTTTTTGCTGCTGAATCACCCTATACACGTTGCTAAGCCCCCTGCGACCTCCAACAGTATAAATAGACGACGAAATCGTTCGATTATGAGCACCAATTCACGTTTTCTTCCTCTAAAAACCCTATTTCTGTTGGAATCTTCATCGGAGCAATACGCATAAACGGAGGGGAGTTAGGATCCGAAACTCAGCAGTCAAGCTCCTCTAGGTAAGGTCTAAAATAACCTCTTTCAGATTTGGCTAATTCGATTTCTAGATATGACTTTTAAAAATGCATAAAATTAGGGTTCTTGAGCATAAATTGTCAAAATCGGGTGATCGGGTGGGAGTTAGGCTCTGAATTTTTGTAGGTACTCTTAAAATGATGTTATATAATGAAGCCCTAAGTTTTTTTTTCAGACTTGGTAAAGGTTTGGTATGGGTTATGTAAACGGGTCAAAAAATTAGGGTTTTCATGTCGTTATTCTGCCCAAATCGAGTAAACGGTTTTGAATTAAGCTTTGCCATTTTAAAGGATATTATATAATGTTATAATGAATAATACCCTAAGACGGTTTTGAATAAAAATGAGTTTTGATAATAAAATGGGAATTTTGTGAAATTAGGGTTTCGGAATAAGGTTATTTAATATAAAATAATCCGGAGGGTATGGGGACTTGAATTTTGGTATGGTAACATGTTTATATATATAATAAACATATATGGGTTTAATATGGAGAAATAATAAAGTATTAAAGATACCGAGTTAATCGGATATTTAGAAGTTCGTGCGGACCGGAAGGGTAAGCGCCTGTACTCTGGGGTTTCTGGCAAAAGCGGGGGTGTCGCCATCCCATCTGGGCAATGGCATCCCAACACTGGGCGATCCCGGAGTGAGCGTTTACTTATAGGAATGCGCGTCTTCATATTATCAATTAAAGAAAAGGATAACTGCCTAAAGGGCATTTTGGTCATTTTGACCTTTAAAAAGGGATAAACTTAATAATTGAACATTATTAAGATAATAAGATGTTAAAATAAACATAGGAAGTGTTTATTGTATAAAACCTTGCGTTAACGCCATACGATACGCAAATTAGGTTAAATCGGGAATCGTTGCGGAAGTTCCGTTCGTGTAACGAGTTAAAGACATAAGGTGAGTTCTATGAGCCCACTCTTAAATGTTTTAAATGTTTTAAATGTTTTCGGGCTGATATACATACAAATGTTATAAAATGCTTTTAAATGATTTATAACTGAAATGTTGCCTATCTGAACTGTTGGAGTATTAAACTGTTGATTTGCCTTTAAATGAATATATATATATCAAACTGCTAAGGTGCTAATTGATAAATGGATATGTTGAACTGTTAAAATTATTGTTGAATTGATATATATACGTGAACTGTTATGGGAATGCATATACGTGAAATATCTTGAATTGATAAACTGTTAAAAGGCTTTTGGGATAATATATATAGTATATATGATAAATATATATATGATATGTTATGAAAATGATATTAAATCATTTATACGTGTTATAACATAATTATAATGACT
>JBCNJP010010334.1:0-22858 GCA_039602395.1 Deinandra increscens subsp. villosa | reverse complement strand
GATCATTTATACAAGTCAAAAGAATGTATAAAGTTTTGTTGTTTCATGAATTCTCCTCCGAGAGTATAAAACATTTTAAAGAGAAAAGGGGTCGTGAAACTCACCTGATCGAGGCGAAATAAGGACAAGTATGCAAATCCGGAAACAAGGTATGCAAGTAACGTCCTAATAATAGTGAGACAATGTATATATATATATAAGGTATTTGGTTATTGAGTAACAATAATGTCACTCAAACGATACCGGTCAAGTCTTGATATAATATCCCGTTTGTATTTGTTTTGGAGAGTCCGATTGAATATATTTATTGATCAAATAAATATACGAAACCAATATTTATATGTCATGACTTAAACCTTTTATAATTATTTGGCACCTTTTATAATTATTTGGCAAAATAATTATATAAATATTTTCAAGTGAAAATATGTGACAAGGTTTATTGAAATAGTATAAGTAAGTTAAAAAAATAAATACAAGCCTTTGTATTTATACTTATACATTTATAAAGGATTTTATAAATTCATTTGACAAAAGTCATAATCATGTTAAGTTAAGATGACCATCTTTTGATAAGTTAAAAGTATAAGTGTTAAAATAATTATATGTTCAATATAATTATTTGACGTTTAAAACGTCGAAAGGTTTTTACGTTACCACTTAAAATGCGAACTTTTTCATTTAGAAATCGTCAATGATTATTTTCCAAGTCAAAACGTTTGGCGTCGAATCGTTAAACATTTTATAACAAGTTGACTTGAGATTATTTTATAGAATCCAAGTCTTTTTAAAGTCCAAAAATACAATTATTCCATGTCTTTAGGAATATTTGATTTATTAATTTTTAAACAAGTCTTTGTTTATCAAAATTAATTTCATGGTTTTAGTTGGTCATCTAACTTGTTAAGTGATTATGTTTTATATTTTCATGACTTATCAAGATTTCTACTAGCACATAAGTGTTAGGATTAAGTCATGGGTTTGTTCATAACAAGTTAATGTTGTTAGATCATTTGTTTAAGTCCTGAGTTAGTTATTTATAACAATAAAAATAAATAATCCACTAGCCAAAGCTAGGACCTTTATGTTCAAAAAAATATTGAACAAATCTACTAATACTTGAAGTATTAGGACAAATCTACTAACACAATAGTGTTAGGACCAAGATAATTAAATAACAAGTAAATAAATTGCAAGAATTTAAATGACAAGTAATTAAATGAAAGAAAATATAAATGATCTAGGTTTTGATACACAATACTCCCAAATTTGGTTTCTTTAGTGTACAACCCCACATCTTGGTAACATTAAGCCTTAAGGCACCAAAGAATGTGTTAGATCAAGTCACTTGTATTATTTAACCCAAGTGTTGGTTTTTAGAGGATTGGAGAAAGAATTATTTTATTATTTTAAGTTATATCAAGACTTGAGGTTGTTTTTGGGTGATTGACTAAGTGTACAAAAAGTAGGAAAATAGGGTTAGAATACTCACAAAAGTGTAAAAGTGGTGGTTTGTGGTGGCTTGATGACGGCGGGCGGTGGTTGTAGGGTGGTGGCCGGCTAGGGAGAGGAGGAGGTCTTCGGCTTTGGCCGAAAATGAGGGAGGGAGAGAGTGAGTTTGGGGGGAGGTAGAAGTATGTTGGGAGGTGCAAGGATTTATGAAGGCCAATCCCTCCTATTTATACTAAAAAGTTGGTTAATTGTCCAATGGTTAATACGCAATTGCCAACTAATAATTCACTTGATTTTTTATTAAAAATAATCATGTAAAATAGTTGTAGGTGGTTTTTATAAAAAGATGAAGACTTTTTATAAAAATGGGAGGTGATCCAAGGTTTAAAAATTATATAAAAGTCCATGGGTTGGTATAAAAAGGCTAGATTAATGTTTATAAGAAGTTTGGAAAATAAACATTAATTTTTAGTTTTTATAAAACTACAACGGTGGTGGACTTTTAAATAAATTTGATTGGGTTTAAATTTTGAAACTTGGGCTCAAATTGTTGGGCCGAAAAATATTTAAAAAAAAACATTCGGGCCGCGATGGGCCTTGGGTCGGAACGGACCGGTGATCGGGCCGCAACCGGTTCACGGTTCGATCACTGGGCCGGTTAATGGGTCGGGCATCGGGTCGGGCTACGGGTTGGCGGGTTGAGTCAAAGCGCTCGTTGGGTTATACTGGGTCATTGGTAAAATTTTCGGGTCGAACGGATAGGTTATGAAACTGTTGGGCCTGACTGGGCCCAACGGGGTTACGGTTTCAACGTTCAGTTGATTTTCGGATTTTTCTGAGTGAAACGGGTTGGAAGTTTCAAGTCTTGACAAAACTTTTAGTATTATAAAAGTTTACTTAAATTTTTTACGTGTCGAACAGTCAGTTCGGACACCGGGTGAAAATATGTAAAAGTTATATTTTATATATTTTTCTTGTTGTTAAGGTTCCACTAAGTCTTTAGTGGGTTTACTTGATTTTTAAATCGGACAAAAATCGTTGATAGAAACTCGGGATTTTTTTAAACGATTATATATATATCCTAGTTAACAGGAGTGATCAGATAATTAACAGATAAAGCACGTATTAACGGTAACGGTAAAAGTCAAAGTAACGGGTTTGACCTGGAAATATTTACGGGTCGTCACACTAACTTTATTTACCTATAAATACTACACCATATTACACAATTTTTACAACACAACTTCATCTCTTTCTTCTATATATTATATCTTTTAGAGTTTAAAGTTTCCACATAACCCAAAATGTTTCTTCACGATTCACCTTATGGTGGTCCACCAAATTCCTGTTTCCAAGCTCCACGACGAATGGGTGATAACGAACAATCACGACCGACACCAACCGATGATGGCTTGTTTGCCTACATGGCTAATTTTGGAGGGCCGCAAACCCCACAACAACCACAACCGTACGGTTTCATGCAGGGGTACAATTTCAATGCATTTTCTCAACAATCTCAACCGTTCCAACAAACTCAACAGTTCCAAACATCTCAACTGGAGGATCCTGAAGTGGTATCAGAAACACAAGAAGTGGGGTTTCAAAACCAAAAAACAAAAAAAGTTCCCACGAGAAGAATTAACCATAAGTGAAACGAGATGGTTACCACCCCGCGCGTTGCTGCGGGGTTGAATTTGTCTACTGAACGAAAGTCAAAAAATTAAGTGGTATAAAACGTAAAAGTCTAAAAGTCTCGTGTTGAAAGTATAAAACTATAACCAAAGTTAAAAAGTTAAGGGGTTTAAAACGTAAAAGTCTAAAAGTCTCGTGGTGCACGGCGTTGAATTTGTATGCTCAACGAAAGTTGAAAAGTTAAGGGGTATAAAACGTAAAAGTCTAAAAGTCTCGTGATAGAAATATAAAACTATAAAAGTATACTAAAAACGAAAGTAGAAAAGTTAAAAGTTTCGTGGATAA
Source organism: Deinandra increscens subsp. villosa (assembly GCA_039602395.1). Taxonomy (NCBI): domain Eukaryota; kingdom Viridiplantae; phylum Streptophyta; class Magnoliopsida; order Asterales; family Asteraceae; genus Deinandra; species Deinandra increscens. Next base: position 19,429 of record JBCNJP010010334.1, on the reverse strand, counting down.
AATAGAAGACAACAAAACTTAAAACAAAAAAAACAAAAAAAAAAACTTTAAAAGTTAGAGAGTTAAAAAGTTAAGGGGTATAAAACGTAAAAGTATAAAAGTCGTGTGGTAAAAAGTATAAAATATAAAAGTATGCTAAAAACGAAAATAAAAAGTTAAAAGTTTCATGGCCAAAGTAGAAGACCACAAAACTTAAAAAAATAAAAAAACTTCGACGAAGTATAAAACTATGAAAAAAGTCATCGTCAAAGTCAAAAACTCTAAAAATATACTAAAAATGAAATTAGTCGAATAAAAAACGAAACTTAAAAAGTTAAGGGGTATAAAACGTAAAAGTCCAAAAGTCTCGTGATGAATGTAAATATAAAAGTATACTAAAAACAAAAGTAGAGAAGTTAAAAGTTGTTTTGGCCAAAGTAGAAGACAACAAAACTTAAAACAAAACCAAAAAAAACTTTAAAAGTTAGAGGGTAGAAAACGTAAAAGTATGAAACATATGTGGTCAAACTATGAAAACCTAAAGTTTACTATTTCATTAAAAAAACAAATTATAAAAGTTTAGGGGTGGAAAGCGTCAAAGCGCCAAAAGTCAAGTCGCCAACTATGAGAAACAAAAATTTCACTATTCACCTATTAATTTTCATTGTTTTATATATATATATATATATATATATATATATATATATATATATAGAGAGAGAGAGAGAGAGAGAAGGATCATTTGAGAACTAATTGGTTGAGAGAACTTTTAAGAACCATTTTACGCCACTAGTTATATTTACATATACCCCCCCCCCCCCCCCCATGAATTGTAGTGGTACCCAACTGAAATTAGTGGTGGAGATTTAGTTCTCAAAAGTTCTCAAAACAAAAAGTTCTCATTTGAACCTAACCCTATATATATATATATATATATATATATATATATATATATATATATATATATATATATAGGAATGGGAGCAATTATTAACCTTCTCTAAAAACAATAACTAAATAACTAGATCTTATGACTTTTGCTTTTTGATCAAGGGTTAAGATTAAAACCAGATTTATATGGCTGAGATTTAAAGAGGGTTAAAATTGTAAAAATGCCATAAGATCCCCACCCTCCATTTCCATAGCCCTACATACTAATCCCCTATTTTCATTTCTGCCAGATCCCCACCCTTAAGATCCAAAATCTTCACCAAACTCCATCATCGCCGTGAAGATCACCCCCAGTTTCAGCCCTTTGAATATCCAAAATCATGCTCATACTCCACTCCCTCCGACGCTCCGGCCACTCCGACGCTCATGGCTCGTCAGCCTCCTTCTCGATCTGGGCTACATCGGCGATTTCGTACGACGATGTGGAGATCGAAGACATTGAGTGGAACAAAATCGACATAGCCTCACAACCGATTACAATTTCCGGCGAAATCAAAGATTCCGGCGATGTCGTACGATGATGTGGGGATCGAAGACATGGAGTGGAACGAAGAGCTCAAGCCGCAACTCCTCCCGTCGCCTCCTGCCGCAAGTGTTTCCGATTCAACCCAACATCATCATTGCTTGTCGTCGCCGTCAACATCCATCGCACATCGTCTCCTCGTCACATCTGGTTTTGTCGATTTCTCAGTTTTGTGGGGGGATTTACAATTGTTTGGTGATCTGTGTTTGTCAATTTCTCAGTTTTATGGATTTTTATTTTTACACATTTTGTGGGGCTTTAAAATGATCGAGATGATTCACGTGTTCCTAATGACAATTGTTTTTGGAAGTTTTCATTTGTAATTACTCTCTGGTTTGGAAGTTTCAAAATGATGCAGAAGTTTCATTTGTAAATTGATTCATTTTGTGGGGTTCGACAAATGCTAGCTTTCTAATGATTTTTATTATATTGGTTTCTAAAATCTTAGTGCTTTTGCGGTTTGTAATGTTTGTATCTATAGTTGTATATTTGGTGATTTTAAGTATTAGCTGTACTGTTACTAACCATTACACCACGGTTACTATCTATAACACTAGTGCTAGTTGTCTTAATATTTGAGTTTAGTTGTACTTTATTTGTTCATTTGGTGATATTTAGTTGTACATTTGATGATTTTAAGTAGTAACATCAGGGTTACTGATCATCATATCACTGTTAATTGTTATAGCATCAGTGTTTATGTGTATATTGATGCATTTGCAGGTTGTAATATATGCATATGTAGTTGTACTTAAGTAGAAATATCGATGCTACTGGTTATGAGTGTATGTATGTAATTTTCTTCATTGTTAATGGTTATGACAGTTATGTTAGTAGTTGTAACACTAGTGCTACATACTACGTCTGAGAAAACGGTAATAAAAAACGTCGAGACTATAATGGAATTAAAGATAAAAATGCGACGAGTTTAATGGTGCAATTTTTATAAAAATCCGACAATGTATAAAAAAGTTATGGCTTTTTTAAAATGAAGGGGGTTTTATGTGGTTATGTAATTTGACAGATTTGCCCTTTTGAATTAAAAAAAAAAGAAAGGGACACATGGCAAAATCTGATGCCTTCTTGCTTTTCTCAACCATTGGATGATGGTTAATTGGTTAATACTCTAATGTTTGGTTAATAATAATGCCTTCCCCTATATATATATATATATATATATATATATATATATAGGGGAAGGATCCTGCGAAAACCCTTATTATTGCGAAAACGCGAAAACCAATATTAAAACCTCCATAACTTCTTCATACGTTAATGTTTTTTCATAAAATTGACGCCAAATGTCTTAGATATACGTTGTTTTCAATTCTGGAAACAAATATTAAAAAAAAATAACGGTTTTTTTCCGTGTGATACACATGTGTATCACGTGTAAACATGTGTATCATCATCATTACTACTGCACAAAAACGAATTATCATTTCTAAAAACACTCTTTATGCTAAAAACACTAAAACATTTATGGTACTAATGATAATGAAACATAGTGCACATGTTCAACATATAATTAAAAAAATTATAAAGTGTTATTTTTTTCATTAGATATAAAGATAACATATATGAGGGTTTTTTTTGGTGTGGTACACATGTGTATCATTAAAAAAACATTAACCAATCTATTTTAGTAAATAATCTTTAAAATTTAATTCCATATAACTGATTTCAAGATTTACAGGGATTTTTCAACCCTAATATATCGTATTTTTTTATCGTACGTTCATCTTTCAAATTCTCTATCCCAACGTTTTTTTCATCCTGCAAAATCTCCACGATTTTGGTCGTATCTTCATTCTCATTAGCGATATTAATCATCAATTTCATCCACCTAAGTTCATCAAGTGAACCGCTAATCAACAGTATCTTCAATCACGTTCGTTCACCCCCTTATTATCCTACATGAGAGCACGGATCCAACCAAGAACACCAATCCAATCAAGAGCACGATTCCATTGATGGTGTGAAATCATTTAATACAATTTTCGAAGACGATCCTGATATTGATATGGATAATATAAATGAAACAACTGCCGATCAGAGTTCTTCGCATGTCTATGCCAATCAAGACAGCACCCTCCCTCTTTCTACTCCTGTTAAGAGCAACAATTTAGCTGTTCTTGAATCCGCGGATAATCCTGAAGCTAATCAAGAAGGTTTGAATATCATACAATTATATGTTACAGCAACGTAATAGTTATTTACATCACGATAAAATATATAACTACTTTTTTCAATCAGGTGGTTTTATAATAATAGTGAAACTCATTCTTACATTACTGTAGCCGTGCATATATTACATTGCGTAATATATTATCCGATTAGTCATGTGATTTTTAATATAATTTAAGATCATAATTACACTAGTGTGACTGTGCCCTATTTACCTGATGTAACAAATTTTCCTATTAATCCTGAAGCTAATCAAGAAGGTTTGAATATCATACAATTAAATGTTACAGCAACGTAATAGTTATTTACATCACGATAAAATATATAAGTATTTTTTTCAATCAGGTCGTTTTATAATACTAGTGAAACTCATTCTTACATTACTGTAGCCGTGTATATATTACAATGCGTAATATACTATCCGATTAGACGTTTGATTTATTAATATAATTTAAGATCATAGTTACACCAATGTAACTGTGCCATATTTACCCTGATGTAACAGATTTTACTGTATTAACAAATTAATACTGTTTTAATTTTTTCCTACACACATTTCATATTGTCTAACGTTTATTTTTTCTTATATTTAGAATCTATTGGAAGTACTTTCTATGATTCACCGAATGGGACTCGGTACTGGATCCCTATTGTGCCATCTGAATCTAAACCTAAGCTGCATAGCAAATTTGATTCTTGGGAGAATGCCTATGCTTTTTACGAAGCCTATGCAGAGCAAGCTGGTTTTTCAACAAAACTGGCTCAGAGTAAAAAACAAAAGAAAACGGAAAAAGTAACAATGAGATACCTTTCGTGTTCAAGAGGGGCTAAACCCACTTCAAAAGAGAAAGATGAAGTTGATTCGACAGAGATATATCCAACTCGCCTTACTAGCTTTAAAAGGACTAATTGCAAAGCAATCATGAAAATAAGAGTTGTAAAGAATACAACTCAGTGGGAGGTATTTAGGTTTAACGAGGCACATAATCACGGTCTGCTTACTCAAGACAACTTGGATTTCTTGAGGAAACGTCGAAAGCTCACCTTTTGTGAACAAGAGTTTATTAATAAATGTCGTTTGGCAAGAATTGGTCCAACAAAAGCTCATACTCTTCAAGTTGCATTGAAAGGGGGCCACCACAATGTACGCGGTACCAAAAATGATTTCAAAAATTGGTCAAGAGATAATAATGGTTATATTGGGAAAAGGGATGCTCAAATGTTTGTCGACAAAATGTTAGAGCGGTCTAAGAACCTTGAGAACTTTTCTTTTAATTACTTGGCTCATGACAAGAAGATTAGATGCCTTTTTTGGGCCGATGATGTCTCAAAGCGTAATTATAAGGTTTTTGGTGATGTAATCGCATTTGATGCAACATATGATACAAACCTGTAAGTTTTTTTGTCCAAATTTTATTTAAAGAATATATTTTTTTTGTATTCATGTTTTCCTTAACCACACAACCATTTTTTTAAGGTACAAAATGGTTTTTGTTCCTTTTACCGGTGTAGACCATCACAAAAAATGTGTTACATTTGGTGCTGGATTGTTGTCAGCTGAAACCACTGAGTGCTACTCATGGTTACTTGAAACGTTTTTGGAGGCTCATCATCGTAAGCAACCAACAATTATATTAACCGATCAAGATCCCGCTATGAAAGCCGCAGTTAAAGCTGTGTTCGATGATACTGTTCATCGTCTATGTACATGGCACATCACTCAAAAACTTCCATTGAAGGTCGGTCATTTAAACTATATGAACAGTTCTTTATTTTCAAATGTTTTTCATTATTTATTCCTGTCTTACATGCATGTAACAATCATGCTTTTTATCTTTTTATCTCTTTCACTATCTTGACCTCATGGCAGACCTTGAATCTTTCGTATTTTTGAGAGCAGACCTTGAATCTTTCGTATTTTCGTAGAAAACCAATTTTTTCTGGAAAACCCTTTCTTAACCATTGATTTTAAATCAATGGTCATGATTAAATAGGGGCTGGATTGTAAATTTCATAAGTATTTTTCATTTGATAATGGGCAATAGGGTCATTTGTTTAGCTAAAATTCCAACCACCAAAAACTAGGTGCCTAATAATACGGGACACAGTTTCTCTATCTATTCTAAAATGTATTCAATATTTTTCAAAATCTTTCAATTAAAAAAAACGCAGCAGATATATGCTATTAAAGAGGCGATCGGTGAGTTCTAAACCTAGGGTTTTTCCGATCGGCCAAGTATAAAAGAAAAAGTTAATTCGGAACAGAGGCTACGACGATTTTCTCGACAGTAATTCCAAGGATACCATAAACTAGGGCTGGAAAGTTACAGTGACTTCAAGAAAACAGGTACGTTGATTGCGAATCTGTATGCTTTAGCCCTAAATTGCAGTTGTCTTTTTCATTGAATTTAAGCTGTGATTAATTTAAGAAAACCTAGGTTTTTGGATGCGATCATCCACTTTCACGTTCCGTTCCGTTCAGCAAAGAATGATTGTAAATAGTCTCTGGTAGATTAATGTAATTTTCTAATTAAATGCTAATATAAGATGAGTGTTAACAGTGTAATATTTGAGTACAATGTTTGTGTTATGTGATAGTTACAGTAATGTAACTATTATTGTTAGAATGAAATTGTAAGAATTTGTATGCTTGAACGATAACAATTGATGTATTCTTGATTTCACATTGCTGGTAGCTATATTCATGATGAAAATCTTAATAGACAGATCTTTAATAATATAGTGTTGGTATTACATTGCTCGAGTTTGCATGTGTAGCTAACATATTTAAATTGTTGTTCAAGGATTACATTCATGTAAGTAGAACATTGTTGTTTGTTGACAACATTACAATGTTGGAACTACTACAATATGTATGCCCGTTGTTTTTCTTGATTTTAAATGTTGCAGTATTGTTATTATTGTATAAGCATGGTTATTTGATTTGTAATTCTGTTTTAATCTTTGTCTGAATGGTGTAGTTCATAAATTTGACATGAATATGTATTTTTTGTTGTTTTAGTCTGTAGACTGTGTGAGTAATGTTATATAACTGTAAGCTTTATGTATGATACATAATTCTGAATCGATGATACTTTTTTTATTGGTGTTACAGTTGATGTTATTATTTTGAAATCATTACAGTTTTGTTTTAAATATACTTATTACAGTACTGTTATTAAAGAAATTTCTTGATTTTAAATGTTACAGTATTGTTATTATTGTATAAGAATGGCTATTTTATGTGTAATTCTGTTTTTAATCTTTGTCTGAATCGTGTAGTTCATAAATTTGACATGAATATGTATGATATGTTGTTTTAGTCTGTAGAATGTGTGAGTAATGTTATATAACTGTAAGCTTTATGTATGATACATAATTCTGAATCGATGATAGTTTTTTTATTGGTGTTACATTTAATGTTATTATTTTGAAATCATTACAGTTTTGTTTTAAATGTACTTATTACAGTATAGTTATTAAATAATTTTCTTGGTTTTAAATGTTACAGTATTTGTTATTATTGTATAAGAATGGCTATTTTATGTGTAATTCTGTTATAATCTTTGTCTGAATGGTGTAGTTCATAAATTTGACATGAATATGGATGATTTGCATTGCAGTTGTGTTTTAATATACTTATTACAGTACTGTTAGTAAAGAATCAATACATTGTTGTTATATGATACAAATCACAAAATTAAAGAACTATGTATTCATATTTTTGTTTCATTGATATTTCCGTTTCATTGATATTGTTAGTTCTTCATTTTGTAGTTTCATTGATATTGGCTGGTAATAATCAGTTAGTATTGAAATCAAAGAAATGGGTAACAAAGGAGAAGGTAGCCAGTGTTTTTTTTATTGTGTTTTTTGTATTGTTGTTGTTTTAAAAGGCACGATTAAGTGTGACGAGTTTTTTATGATGTTGGCAAATGTTGTAGGTAAAAATTCAAAGCTTAAGCTTCCGAGTACCGAAAAGGGATCTAATGATAATGTATTAATTGGGGAGACCGCTGAATTTAGTAAGTTAATTTTGTGAAGTTATATATCAACAATGTTTTTGAAATTAGTATGTGTTATTATTAATGTTGTACATTATGAAAACAGTCGCTAAACGGGATGCAGCAAGGAAAAAGATTATGGGTAACATTCAAGGTCTGCTCTCAAAAATACGAAAGATTCCATCGGAAGGTATATAATAAACTATAACATAGATGTAATATTCATCAAATAATATTATGAAATGTGTGTTATGTTAAAAATAGGAGAAGGAAAAGTTGATAGTGGGATAGGCGCGGATGGTTTGAATGACCTTCAGAAAGTGAAGAAGAAGAGAGCTAGAGTTGGGAAAAACAAAGGTTTGATGTAATGTAATAATTTAATGGGGAAATTTAATGAATTTGTAACATAATGTTATTGTATTGAAAAATAGATGCCAAAATCGGGGAAAGTGTACGGAAATCTTTAAGGAAAAGACCATTATCCCGAACAAGAGAGGAAGATAAGGCTAATGGTAATCATTATTTCGGACTAATATTAATATGGAGTTTATTAATGAAGATAATTATCTACTATTGTTGTCCGTATTTTGGAATTTGTTAATGTGTAAATATTGTAGATGTTGATGAGGAAGTTGTAATTGAAGATGTTGAAACAATCAGCAAGAAAAGAAGGAAATATGAAATGAAAATTCTACTAGAAGAAAATCAACAAGGAAAGGTAATTTTAAAAAATATATGCATGTGATTATAATTATTATAATTACATTCTGTTTATGTATGCAATATTACCTAAATATACATCAATAAGTGGATATGGTTCTATTAAGGTTCGTAAAGAACCAACATTATTACATAACAGTAATAAGGTACACATGAAATAGTTATATCATAATAACATTACTGTAATATGTTGTGTATGCATTATTGTGTTCAACGTGATATATGTATTTCATGAATATTGAATAGTGTACATCCAATGTAGTTAAAGTGAATAAAGGAGGAAAATGAAAGGTTGAAAAGAAGGATGAAGAGGAGACAGTAAAGACGGTGCAGGGCGAGAAAATATGGCTAGGGATATATAGTCGAACGTCGCCTAAACAATTATATAATGGGATTTCTAAGCTAACAAACAAGATGAGGGCAGTTGTAAGGAAGATGGGTTTTGGGAAACTACTTACGCTTAACTTGGATAGTATCCCGATAGAAATGTTGCATTGAATGGTAAAAACGTATGATTGTCTGGAGATCTAGAGTAAGATCACTTTCAGGCCTAGAATGTGTAGAGGTTTTGTAATTGACGGGAAGTTAGGGTATGGGCGACAGGTAAAATCAACAAATCGTCTACTGTAGCGTCACATAGGTTGGTGGTATAGTACAACCCTATTTGCATGAAAACTGTTTAATATTACCGAATCAACCTCGGAGGGGTCAATTGTGATATTAAATATGTCGGAAGTAAATGTAATGAACCCACTTCTTCCGGAGTAAAAACTTAGAGGAGTTTTCTTGGAAACAATTCTTCCGTCCTTTGTTCTCTTGGAAATCTTCTATCAGATGTTCTTTCAATTGGGTATGATAAAAAAAATGGATTTAAATAATCCACTTTATCTTTATATATTTTATTTATAATGGCATGTCCCAAATTGATTTAAACCCTAATCGACCTACCCTAATTGACACTTAAACATACATCCGGAACGGCAAATCCAAATTCCGGAGATGAGTTCAAATTCATCCTTAAAGAAACCGAAAGTTTTCAAGATTGGGGGGATTGAAACGGAGTTGTTTACTGCCACCATGATTTAGTGGCAATTAAACGGAATGTTGGTACTGGTAAAAACTATGAAATAGTCACACTTCAAACTATTTCTACATCAACTTTCATGATATAGTCACCTATATCAAAATTGTGTGTCTCTAAAACCTAAACAATCGTCACACCTAAATATTTGGTATGTGACCAATTATTAGCTAAATGTCACAGTGAACACAAAAATCATGTGACCATTTAGGAACATTATGTCACTAAAGAGTATATAATGGTTACTTTATATAAAAACTAGGTGATTAGATGGGACCATATACCAACCAATGGTCACTGTATGACATTAAAAGGTATAATTCATTGTCACACTTCAAACTATTTCTACATCAACTTTCATGATATAGTCACACACAACAAAATTGTGTGTCTCTAAAACCTAAAGAATAGTCACACCTAAATATTTGTCATGTGACCAATTGTTAGCAAAATGTCACAGTGAACACAAAAATCATGTGACCATTTGGGAACATTATGCCACTAAGGAGTATATAATAGTTACTTTATTTTACAAACAAGGTGTTTAATTGTGACCATATACCAACCAGTAGTCACTCTATGACATTTATGTGTCTCTAAAAGGTATGAAATAGTCACACTCAAACTATTTATATATCAACGTTTATGAAATAGTCACACATAACAAAATTGTGTGTCTCTAAAACCAAAACAATAGTCACACCTAAATATTTGTCATGTGACCAATTGTTAGCAAATTGTCACAATGAACACAAAAATGATGTCACCGTTTAGGAACATTTTGTCACTAAAATAAAAATAAGTGTTACTACATAGGGTTTATGATCACATTATTGGATAAAATTATTTGTCCAGCAAGAAAAATCGCTAGTCTATAGTCACACTTTTTTTTATCTACGGTTACATTTTTTCGTATCATACGGTCACGGAATTTAAATGTCTCCGTATATAACCTATAGTGGCGCGACCTTTAGTCATAGATGTGACAAAAAAATAAGTGTGACAAATCACGTATGGTCACACTTTTCTGGTGTGACTGAAGGTCATATTTGTACTACTGTTTTTTAAGAATTCTTCTAAACAAAATGAAAGGGCCAAAGTCATTTGAAGACATTCATATGGTTAATGGTTTTGTACATCCTACTTAGGGTTGCATGTTATGTTGAGCTCTTACATGACGACAAGGAATATATTAAAGCCGGCTATTACTAGATAACTCTCTATGTAACTATATTGCTTTCTAATAGTCTATCTAGACCAAAGTACGTTTGGTAAAATACTTGGAACATCCTTTCTGAATGAGTTCTTCATTAACAGAGGCTCCTTTTAAAAACCCCAGGTTTGATATTAATAATCTATTAGTCTTTCGTAGCATAATTTAATTTAATTTAATTTTACTTCTTTTTTGTCATTAATTTCTTTATTATTTTTAGATCGTATACAATTTTAATAAATAATGTGTGCATTAATTTAATTTTCAATTCGTATTTTTTAGGTTTGTCATATGATGATGATCAACTTAAGGACTTGACATTGAGTGAAATTGAAACGATCTTACATCATCATAATTCGAGTTTAAGGAGTTTGATAACTATGTTGTTCCCTGATGAGATTGTCATATCTACTTGTAATGTATTGATCTGTGAGTAACTTGATTATGACAAAGAAAATCAACAAAATCCATTTGAACGTTTGTTTTCCTCTTTAATATGAGCAACGATCAATCTTCGATGAGATTATGATGGCAGTTAATAATGATAGTAGGAACTAAGACTCCTTCTGTAGGAACAATACGTCTCTGGTTAAGTTTTATATCTGTAGTAACATCCGTATGCAACCATCATTGATTCATTGATCAAAAACAAAACTGGATGCATGATATTATGATTTTAATGCACATCATGCTAAAACTTGGCATACACTAACTAACCTGATCGATTATAAATAGAAACCTACCAAAGTCCAGTTCCCATGTGGGTCCTGTTGACCTTTTTGCCAAAAGGTTAATTTGATGGGTTCAACAGGGATGACCGTTGAAAAAAGCATACTATACGGGTTTCACATGGTTTATGTGGGTTATTTTCAATCTATATCACAGCAAATTAAATATGATTTTATTCTTACTAAAAGTCTAATTACATGTTTACATTCAAATGATTTGAAACATTTGATTTGACGGCCATTATAATAATAGAAAAAACATATCTCTAAGTTGTGGAATGTTAATGAGATTTCGAATACTTTTTTAACAACGTCTATTGTATTACTATACTACAAACCTTTGACCTTTATAGAAATGGGCACAAATTACACACCAGGATACTATTGGATCAAATACCCATTAATTAGCTAGTTTGAATATCCATTATTTGGTTCAGGATCCCGGGATGTTGGCGAGTGTCTCCGAACGGTTAGGACGTTCAGCCGGCTTTCATTGTATGTGTCCTCGCTGATCGAGTGATTCTTCATTCCTGTGTTTGAAGTAGGTATGATACGCCAACTATCATCTCGAGATAGATTGATATTATTCTTCCAAAAAATCCTTGATGTAATTCTAGAATAATACTTTATTTAAGGGTGCTGCTAATTAAACATCTATATACGCTGCGTATAACCCAATACGCAGCGTATATAGAACTAATTAATATGACAGACATTCCATACGCTGCGTTTTACGACATACGCTGCGTATGGAATGTTGTAATCAAGACATAATCATTTCCCAACCAGGATTAGGGTTGCGTAGGGCTTATACGCTGCGTTTTTGGCAATACGCAGCGTATACATAATTTTTCTTTCATTAAAAACTACAACTTAAAAGAAAACCATTTAAAAAGTTCTTTCATTAAAAATAAAATAAAAGACAACAAAATAAATTAAAACATCACAACTTAAAAGAAAACACGAACGCCTATATATAACGATTAAACGTGAAAATAGGATCTTCGGGGTTGTTGATGTATGGCCTCAAAAAAGCCCAAACGCCTGCGTATATAAAGCTCTTGCCATTTTCAGTTTTGTACTCGTTCAACGACCTTCGCAGCACTGAGCTTATACCCTCCGCGCCATATTGTCGCTCGAGTCGTACATAGATATCATTAAAAGTTCGTGCATTCGATTGCAAGGCCCACCATTTCGCCCTGATAAAGTTCCCGTTTACATCTTCCACACCACGTCGCCGTTTGAAGTCATCAATCACGGCAGGCCAAAACTCGTTTGGCGGGCGTCCATCATTCCAATTGTGTGCGACGTTAACGAAAGATTGTGCCACCGCTACGTCGTCTTCGGACTTCCAACTACGCCTATTCATTGTGAATGCTTGTGAAAGTTTATAAAATATATGGGGTATATATAGTAGAAGAATAGAAGTAGAGAGGGAAGTAGAGAGGAGTTGGAGTGGTGTGTGAGATGTTTAAAGTGGGGTATTTATAGGTAAAAGAGGGTTTAAATTAAAAAAAAAAACCCTCAAAGGTAAAAAATTTACGGTAAAAAATTTAGCCGTTGAACGGCTATTTTTTTATTCACCTCATCTTCTCGGCGTTAAAGGGCTAACGCCCTTCGCCACCCTCTCCTCTATAACGCCCCTATAACGCCCCACCGTAGTTTTTTTAACAATTTAAATTCTTAACAATTTAAATTCTTAACACAAACACAAACACATTAAATTCTTAACAATTTAAAAAAGTTATCCCTTTAAATTCTTAACAATTTAAATTCTTATAACGCCCCTAAAACACAAACACATTAAATTCTTAACAATTTAAAAAAGTTTTTTTGTTGCCTTGGAGCTTGAGGCTTCCCATTTCACCCGGGTCTTCCGGTAGTCTTTTTCAGTCTTTGCTCCCAGCTCACTGTCAATGACGTAGACGTCAACACTTCTGATGTCTTCATTTATGAAAGAAATAAGACGACCAACGTCCATGTTATTTGTTAACGGTTCGAGGCCACTGTCAAGATTAAGATAAGGGTTCCTATAATAAAACCACATGTTGTTTGTATTTTCATACCCCAGATGTGGCATGATTAGACTCATATCATAGAATCTAAACTCATTTACATCGCAGTAATCCGCCAATGTACAGCAGCCTTCCACGTATCTCCTGCCCGGTGAATCAGTAAAATGACCGTAATGATATATATTTAAAGTGAAATATCTTGGATTACAGTTGTATGCATCATCCACGATTAAACCCAGGTAACTTTCGTTAGTCGATCGAATCGTCCACGATCTGGTTCCGAAACTCATGCTGTATTTGTGAGGTACGTAGGGAGATTAGGGTCGTTTTTTATAAACGGTATATATTTGGTGATGTATACCTCTGCTGATAGCCACTCTACTTATAACCATCGGTAGAATTCAAAAAATTGACATATGCAGCGTATTAGACAATACGCTGCGTATTGCTTTAATCATGCATGCCATCCTATCAGACTGTGCATGCACAGTAAGCTTGCAGGCGCACCAGAGATATTATTGGAAATTATACGCTGCGTATGGGATAAAACGCTGCGTATAGGTGTTCAATACGCTGCGTATAATTTAATACGCTGCGTATTTAGTGGGGGTGATCATTGATTCCCTGCCGACGAAACCGGTGTAAGATAATTCGATTGATATCGAATCTTTGCATTTCGTCGTTTGGAAATACGAAGCAAACTTTTAGCTATATATAGAAATGCAGTACAATTGCAGGACCACCAATATTCAGTCGGTATTTTAATTGCAGTTATCATTCAGGTTGTTTAAAAACTACAAATTTTGTTATTATAATGTCGCTTTGGAATATATTCGGAAATGGCGATGACGAGCCTCTCGATTTAAACCATCCGCCACAAAACGTAAGCGATTTTATATTCATTTTAAACTCTTATTTTTATAATGTTCTGTATAATACAACGGAAATTATATTTTTGAAGGATGAATACGCGGTTCAACCGTATCAACGGTCGTATTCCCAACCGCCTATCGATCTTAACCAGGCAAGAGTTAATATTCGTACTTAATAATTATATTTACCCTAATATATTTTTTACTTGTATTAATTTTTCTATTTATCAGGAGCCACCTCAAATAGAAAGCCATTACCCTTCGGTTTCGGAACCGACGCTTGATTTAAACCAGGCAAGCAGTGGGGTTCGAAAAATAGTTATTGTATTTATAATTTACTCTTAATGAAAATAATTAATTCGATATTTTATTTTTATAGATACCCGAAAGTTATTACGACACTCAATATTCTAATTTTTACGGTGATCACTCGTCATTGCCTCTCCCTGCCGTTTCTCAGTACGATAATCAGTATCATGGAGATGCCTTCCATGAAAAAGACCCTGAAATTGTTAAAGATGACTCCGATACAGATGAGTACGATGAGTTCGGTGTACGCAAAATATTTCCACCGGATGTCGACTACAGTACCGACCAGGTAATTTATTAAATTTTACAAAATTAAATCGGTCAAAGTAATTAACCTCCTACATATAAATAACTACTCGTATTTTTTTTCAATTATGTTTTGTATAGATATTTAAAACCTTTGACGACCTCTTCGAATGGGCTTTTCAAAAAGGCAAAGAAAATGGTTACGGTCTAAACAAAAGACGGACCAACCCCAGTAAATTATATGGTAATCTGGGTAAAGGGTGGATAAAGTGTGATCGTTCAGGCATTCACAAAACCGTGGCCAAGGTAAAAAAAACCGGTAGTAAAAAATGTAACTGTCCTTTCATGCTGACTGGCGTATATAGTGGTTTCCATGCCGGATACGAGTTGGAAATTGTATGCGCTTCACATAACCATCGGCGGACCCCATATCTTGAGGCTCTTCCTTACGTAAGGAGATTAAGACCTAACGAGAATGCCTTGGTTGGTAACCTTATGACCCAAAACATGCCACCGCGAAACATTTTATCAGCGATAAAGAATGAATATCCTGATAACGTTTCGACGTTAAAAACAATCTATAATGCTCAAGATAAAATAAAGGCGAGCAGACGGCAGGGTCAGACACCTATGGAAATATTCATAAACAATATTCACAGAAACAGATACGTGTATCACATCCGAGCGGACCCAGTAACCGACATAACGCAGGATGTTTTCTTCGTTAGTCCATTGGGTTACACTTGTTGGCGGGCATTCCCGCATGTTCTGATTGTGGACGCCACCTATAAAACAAACAAGTTCAACCTTCCCCTAGTTGAAATGGTTGGCGTAACATCCACCGGAAGCTCATTCTTTTTCGCTCATGCAATTTTAAGCAATGAACGCGAGGAGAATTACACATGGCTCCTTGAGTGTGTAAAGGAAACGTTAACGGATGTGTACCATCCATCGGTTATAGTAACCGATAGAGAGTTGGCTCTTGTCAATGCCTGCGATAATGTGTTTCCTCAGGCAAGTCACCAGCTTTGCCGGATACACATATGGGAAAATATTTCTAAGCATTGGCAGGGTGTCTTCGGTAAGTGCCAAATCTACACCTGGAAACGTTTTCAGAAACATTGGTGGTATTTGGTTGACTCTCCGAACGAAACACATTATCATAAATTTTATGACAAAATCTATCGAAATCTTAATGCTGCTGACCGACTCGGTAAGCAGCCTTACCATATATTTTATTTAATGAACTAGTTTGCTTTTGTGATAAATAATATGCATCGTTTTTTTTTCAGAGTGTTTGAAATATCTAGAAGACCAGTGGTTAAGCAACTTCAGGTCCCGGTTTGTAACTATGTGGACTAGTGCTCGTAGGAATTACGGTGAGAACACAACGAACAGAGCCGAGAGCGAGCACCACGCCCTGAAATCACATCTCAGACACCGTAGGGCAACGCTTGATCAGTTGGTTGGGTTTATTGATCAAGCGCAAAAGCTGCAGCTAGGTGAGCTAAAAGCTAAACTAGGCACTTCTAGAATAAAGACCATGTCTCATCATGCGAATATTCGTTTGTTCGACCGTATAAGGGGTCGGGTGTCTATCAAATGCCTGGACCTGTTATACAATGAGATCAACAGGCTGCATACAGTACTGAAGGTGCATAACTTTTCCTGCGGTCATCAGCTATACACCGGCTGTGGGATCCCATGCGCATGCCGGCTTGAAAAGATGCTAGACATTCCAGGTGTGTAAAAATACAGTACCGTTATACGATAATCTTGTTTAATTAATACGTTGGAATATTTTTTTAATTCCTTATTTTTTTTTCTTCAGATTACGTCATTCCTTTGGAGTACATCGATCCATTTTGGCGGAAGCTGGATTATAAAAAACCTGCGTACCCAGGAAAAGATGACGATTTTGAAGGGGGAGACGGGTTTGATCCGTTTAAAGACGACTCTAAACAAAACGCAGACACGCAACCAAAACATGAGCAGAGTGGTGCGTTTGATAAACTTAAGAACTTTTGGAAGAAAACAACGGGGAAGTCACAATATAAGGAGCCCGAAGTTAAGTTAAAAACCCGTGGTCGCCCGTCCACAAAAGCAAAGGAAGCGAGGGATGATCAGAGGTCTCAGGATCAGGCCAGGCATAGTTCGTATACCGGTCCGACAAATTCAAATATGGAGTCGGCACGACATAGTTCGTATGTCGGGTCGCAGGAAACCGTAGACCTAGGCCAAAGCTCACAGAAAAAAAATACCCAAACAAAAAAAGGTAGAAAAAAGGTAAATACAGATAGACCAGACCTTAGTGAATACAATTACCATATATACGGTAGAGATATACCAGGGTACATAAAGAGGCATCATATAAGAGCGATAACAAATGTCGACGGTGACGGTAACTGTGGATTTCGTGCCGTTGCCATAGGTCTAGGATTTTTTGAAAGCCTATGGCCATACGTCCGGGAAGAACTATTAAAAGAACTGACTAATAATAGAGAATTTTGGACAAATGTATATAACGGTAACGCATTTACCAGAGATCAGCAATCCGGAGACTTCATAGATCAGTACGGTGAGCTACGCAACAGCCTAAATCATTTTGGGGCTGGACCGGCTCCGGTGGAATGCTGGATGATCATGCCGGAAACCGGGCTTCTAATTGCAAAAACTTTCAGTTGTATTGTCCACAGCATTTCACTAACCATGAACAATACATTCTTCCCGATAGATTCTGGTCCAACAAAAAATCCTCGAGTGATATCGCTATTACACGCTGGCGGGAATCATTTCCTCAATATTGAATTACAGGGGGACGTACCATGGCCATACGTTGATCCCCATTGGCGCGGTAACCGAACTGAAGAAGCTGCCCCATGGGTTGAAGTATATAAAGAACAGCTAGATAGATACCTTGATTACGTTGAAGCCAACAGAGGCCAGCCCGGTTTTATGGACCTTGGAGGTTGATAACTCAAATTACCTTTCAGTCGACATGTTTGTCTAAATTTTTGTGACTCGACATGTTTTATTCTAACCAATTTAATTTATTTTTTTTTATTCAACCGTGTATTCTATTTTTTTGGGAAAAGATTTCATATTCTTGTGACTCGACTTCTCCTACGAAATAATGGCTTGAAAATATGAAAACACTTTTCATTAGCAAAGGTATCCCATTTCGGATAGTTTATAGAAATACACGCTATGCGATTGCAAGAACAGCAAATGACTCGTCTCCTACGAAAGCATTGCTTCTCACCTACTACTCATTAATTTTTTACTAAAAAAAAAATTTATGTTTTTTTAGTAAAAAAGACACAAATATCTAGCTAATATAGCATGTTTTAAAATGAAAAAAAAAATCAAGTATTTTTAATAAATCTAAAAAATTCACATCACCTTGTTATGAACCTTCCATGCCCAAAAAGACCAATATTGACCAAAAAATAAATAAAAAATTTATATATTTATACGCAGCGTATGTCCCAATACGCTGCGTATAGGGTTCGCGTATAACTATCTCCCAGCCGTCTGCAGCCATAGATACAAGCAAAAAAACTAAAAAACACAACCACTAGGCGAATCAATCAACAAGTCTGCAATCCGATCATCCAGACTTCGAAAGGTATATGTTTCCTATCAATTCTATCACATTGTTATCAAATATTATGTTTATCGAATACAAAATTATATATTAATGATTTTACCTAAAAGAGTTTTTATGGGGTTTTTTTTTATATTTTGAGATGTTAACACGGATTTATCTCCTAATCTGGTTTAATTGAATAACCATACACAGCCTCTGCTAATACACTACACGCGTGTAATGGTGATCTGAGCCCAGAAATTTATAAATCAGAAGAACAATACGCTGCGTTTTGTTCTATACGCAGCGTATTGTTCTTTTGATTTATAACTTTGCCGGACTTAGATTCATAATTTAATTGTTGTTTGTCGTTTTTTTTTATAGCTACAATGGCTGGCATAGACACTCACCCTTGGCTGCAGTTCGACGTCGGTTCGAACGAGCATAGAAGACTAGAGAGGCTTAGGACATGTGCGATCGGTAAACCTTTTTATTTGGACGAGGATGTCCTGACCCAGTGCGAGGGTATGGTTAGATACGACACTTATGTTGGGCAGGGTCCCTGGAGGCGTTTGTTCGGGATGGTTCGACAGCATATGTTTTATTTTTTGGTTATGGAGTTTCTGTCAACATTTTTCTATTCACCTAGGAAAAAGAAACAAATGGTCCAGGGTCCTTTCAAACGCAACGAACCTGAGACAAAACAGGTCCGTTTTAAACTTGGCGGTATCCAGTACGAGCTGACAATGAGAGAGTTTGCGGTTATGTCAGGTTTATACACGGACGATGAGATCAACACTTCGTTGTATCGTGAGGCGGTTTCGGCCGTTAACGAGAACGTACTGGTGGGATGGTGGGACTCAATTTCGTTTGAGGCGTGGAAACCGAGACATCAGGATACCAACCGTATTGGGACGTGTCATGATTGTTTCTGGAAATTATTTCAAAAGTTGATTGCTAACTCGATCGCCCCACGTGTTAGGAGTCAGGATGTGGTTTCACTCACGGATCT
>JBCNJP010010333.1:0-22861 GCA_039602395.1 Deinandra increscens subsp. villosa | reverse complement strand
CACATTAGTGGGACTCATTGGTCCCAACTAAACACACCTTATTGGGCCATAATTGGTCGTAAACACAACTTATTGGTTATATACACACTTTATTGGGACTCATTGGTCCCAACGGACCCTCATTGCCCTTAAACACACATTATTGGGCCATCATTGGTCCTAAACACAACTTATTGGTTATATAAGACACACCTTACTAGGACTTATTGGTCCCAACCGACCCTCATTGCCCTACTAAACACACCTTATTGGGCCATCATTGGTCCTAAACACAACTTATTGGTTATATACACACCTTAGTGGGACTCATTAGTCCCAACTAAACACACATTATTGGGCCATCATTCGTCCTAAACACAACTTATTGGTTATATACACACCTTACTAGGACTTATTGGTTCTAACCGACCCTCATTGCCCTACTAAACACACCTTATTGGGCCATCATTGGTCCTAAACATAATTTATTGGTTATATACACACCTTAGTGGGACTCATTAGTCCCAACTAAACACACCATATTGGGCCATAATTGGTCGTAAACACAACTTATTGGTTATATAAACACCTTATTAGGACTCATTGGTGCCAACTAACCCTCATTGTCCCTAAACCCACTTTATTGTGCCATCATTGGTCCTAAACACAACGTATTGGTTATATGCACACATTAGTGGGACTCATTGGTCCCAACTAAACACACCTTATTGGGCCATAATTGGTCGTAAACACAACTTATTGGTTATATACACACTTTATTGGGACTCATTGGTCCCAACGGACCCTCATTGCCCTTAAACACACATTATTGGGCCATCATTGGTCCTAAACACAACTTATTGGTTATATAAGACACACCTTACTAGGACTTATTGGTCCCAACCGACCCTCATTGCCCTACTAAACACACCTTATTGGGCCATCATTGGTCCTAAACACAACTTATTGGTTATATACACACCTTAGTGGGACTCATTAGTCCCAACTAAACACACATTATTGGGCCATCATTGGTCCTAAACACAACTTATTGGTTATATACACACCTTACTAGGACTTATTGGTTCTAACCGACCCTCATTGCCCTACTAAACACACCTTATTGGGCCATCATTGGTCCTAAACATAATTTATTGGTTATATACACACCTTAGTGGGACTCATTAGTCCCAACTAAACACACCATATTGGGCCATAATTGGTCGTAAACACAACTTATTGGTTATATAAACACCTTATTAGGACTCATTGGTGCCAACTAACCCTCATTGTCCCTAAACCCACTTTATTGTGCCATCATTGGTCCTAAACACAACGTATTGGTTATATGCACACATTAGTGGGACTCATTGGTCCCAACTAAACACACCTTATTGGGCCATAATTGGTCGTAAACACAACTTATTGGTTATATACACACTTTATTGGGACTCATTGGTCCCAACTGACCCTCATTGCCCTTAAACACACATTATTGGGCCATCATTGGTCCTAAACACAACTTATTGGTTATATAAGACACACCTTACTAGGACTTATTGGTCCCAACCGACCCTCATTGCCCTACTAAACACTCCTTATAGGGCCATCATTGGTCCTAAACACAACTTATTGGTTATATACACACCTTAGTGGGACTCATTAGTCCCAACTAAACACACATTATTGGGCCATCATTGCGTCCTAAACACAACTTATTGGTTATATACACACCTTACTAGGACTTATTGGTTCTAACCGACCCTCATTGCCCTACTAAACACACCTTATTGGGCCATCATTGGTCCTAAACATAAATTAATTGGTTATATACACACCTTAGTGGGACTCATTAGTCCCAACTAAACACACCATATTGGGCCATAATTGGTCGTAAACACAACTTATTGGTTATATAAACACCCTATTAGGACTCATTGGTGCCAACTAACCCTCATTGTCCCTAAACCCACTTTATTGTGCCATCATTGGTCCTAAACACAACGTATTGGTTATATACACACATTAGTGGGACTCATTGGTCCCAACTAAACACACCTTATTGGGCCATAATTGGTCTTAAACACAACTTATTGGTTATATACACACTTTATTGGGACTCATTGGTCCCAACGGACCCTCATTGCCCATAAACACACATTATTGGGCCATCATTGGTCCTAAACACAACTTATTGGTTATATAAGACACACCTTACTAGGACTTATTGGTCCCAACCGACCCTCATTGCCCTACTAAACACACCTTATTGGGCCATCATTGGTCCTAAACACAACTTATTGGTTATATACACACCTTAGTGGGACTCATTAGTCCCAACTAAACACACCATTATTGGGCCATCATTGGTCCTAAACACAACTTATTGGTTATATACACACCTTACTAGGACTTATTGGTTCTAACCGACCCTCATTGCCCTACTAAACACACCTTATTGGGCCATCATTGGTCCTAAACACAACTTATTGGTTATATACACACCTTAGTGGGACTCATTAGTCCCAACTAAACACACCATATTGGGCCATAATTGGTCGTAAACACAACTTATTGGTTATATAAACACCTTATTAGGACTCATTGGTGCCAACTAACCTAGACCCACTCTATTGTGCCATCATGGTCCTAAACACAACGTATTGGTCATATCACATATTAGTGGCCACTCATTGGTCCTAACTAAACACAACTTATTGGTTATATATGACACACCTTACTAGGACTTATTGGTCCCAACCGACCCTCATTGCCCTACTAAACACTCCTTATAGGGCCATCATTGGTCCTAAACACAACTTATTGGTTATATACACACCTTACTAGGACTTATTGGTCCTAACCGACCCTCATTGCCCTACTAAACACACCTTATTGGGCCATCATTGGTCCTAAACATAAATTAATTGGTTATATACACACCTTAGTGGGACTCATTAGTCCCAACTAAACACACCATATTGGGCCATAATTGGTCGTAAACACAACTTATTGGTTATATAAACACCCTATTAGGACTCATTGGTGCCAACTAACCCTCATTGTCCCTAAACCCACTTTATTGTGCCATCATTGGTCCTAAACACAACGTATTGGTTATATACACACATTAGTGGGACTCATTGGTCCCAACTAAACACACCATATTGGGCCATAATTGGTCGTAAACACAACTTATTGGTTATATAAACACCTTATTAGGACTCATTGGTGCCAACTAACCCTCATTGTCCCTAAACCCACTTTATTGTGCCATCATTGGTCCTAAACACAACTTATTGGTTATATGCACACATTAGTGGGACTCATTGGTCCCACAACTAAACACACCTTATTGGGCCATAATTGGTCGTAAACACAACTTATTGGTTATATACACACTTTATTGGGACTCATTGGTCCCAACGGACTCTCATTGCCCTTAAACACACATTATTGGGCCATCATTGGTCCTAAACACAACTTATTGGTTATATAAGACACACCTTACTAGGACTTATTGGTCCCAACCGACACCTCATTGCCCTACTAAACACACCTTATTGGGCCATCATTGGTCCTAAACACAACTTATTGGTTATATACACACCTTAGTGGGACTCATTAGTCCCAACTAAACACACATTATTGGGCCATCATTCGTCCTAAACACAACTTATTGGTTATATACACACCTTACTAGGACTTATTGGTTCTAACCGACCCTCATTGCCCTACTAAACACACCTTATTGGGCCATCATTGGTCCTAAACATAATTTATTGGTTATATACACACCTTAGTGGGACTCATTAGTCCCAACTAAACACACCATATTGGGCCATAATTGGTCGTAAACACAACTTATTGGTTATATAAACACCTTATTAGGACTCATTGGTGCCAACTAACCCTCATTGTCCCTAAACCCACTTTATTGTGCCATCATTGGTCCTAAACACAACGTATTGGTTATATGCACACATTAGTGGGACTCATTGGTCCCAACTAAACACACCTTATTGGGCCATAATTGGTCGTAAACACAACTTATTGGTTATATACACACTTTATTGGGACTCATTGGTCCCAACGGACCCTCATTGCCCTTAAACACACATTATTGGGCCATCATTGGTCCTAAACACAACTTATTGGTTATATAAGACACACCTTACTAGGACTTATTGGTCCCAACCGACCCTCATTGCCCTACTAAACACACCTTATTGGGCCATCATTGGTCCTAAACACAACTTATTGGTTATATACACACCTTAGTGGGACTCATTAGTCCCAACTAAACACACATTATTGGGCCATCATTGGTCCTAAACACAACTTATTGGTTATATACACACCTTACTAGGACTTATTGGTTCTAACCGACCCTCATTGCCCTACTAAACACACCTTATTGGGCCATCATTGGTCCTAAACATAATTTATTGGTTATATACACACCTTAGTGGGACTCATTAGTCCCAACTAAACACACCATATTGGGCCATAATTGGTCGTAAACACAACTTATTGGTTATATAAACACCTTATTAGGACTCATTGGTGCCAACTAACCCTCATTGTCCCTAAACCCACTTTATTGTGCCATCATTGGTCCTAAACACAACGTATTGGTTATATGCACACATTAGTGGGACTCATTGGTCCCAACTAAACACACCTTATTGGGCCATAATTGGTCGTAAACACAACTTATTGGTTATATACACACTTTATTGGGACTCATTGGTCCCAACGGACCCTCATTGCCCTTAAACACACATTATTGGGCCATCATTGGTCCTAAACACAACTTATTGGTTATATAAGACACACCTTACTAGGACTTATTGGTCCCAACCGACCCTCATTGCCCTACTAAACACACCTTATTGGGCCATCATTGGTCCTAAACACAACTTATTGGTTATATACACACCTTAGTGGGACTCATTAGTCCCAACTAAACACACATTATTGGGCCATCATTGGTCCTAAACACAACTTATTGGTTATATACACACCTTACTAGGACTTATTGGTTCTAACCGACCCTCATTGCCCTACTAAACACACCTTATTGGGCCATCATTGGTCCTAAACATAAATTAATTGGTTATATACACACCTTAGTGGGACTCATTAGTCCCAACTAAACACACCATATTGGGCCATAATTGGTCGTAAACACAACTTATTGGTTATATAAACACCCTATTAGGACTCATTGGTGCCAACTAACCCTCATTGTCCCTAAACCCACTTTATTGTGCCATCATTGGTCCTAAACACAACGTATTGGTTATATGCACACATTAGTGGGACTCATTGGTCCCAACTAAACACACCTTATTGGGCCATAATTGGTCGTAAACACAACTTATTGGTTATATACACACTTTATTGGGACTCATTGGTCCCAACGGACCCTCATTGCCCTTAAACACACATTATTGGGCCATCATTGGTCCTAAACACAACTTATTGGTTATATAAGACACACCTTACTAGGACTTATTGGTCCCAACCGACCCTCATTGCCCTACTAAACACACCTTATTGGGCCATCATTGGTCCTAAACACAACTTATTGGTTATATAAGACACACCTTACTAGGACTTATTGGTCCGAACCGACCCTCGTTGCCCTACTAAACACACCTTATTGGGCCATCATTGGTCCTAAACATAACTTATTGGTTATATACACACCTTAGTGGGACTCATTAGTCCCAACTAAACACACATTATTGGGCCATCATTGGTCCTAAACACAACTTATTGGTTATATACACACCTTACTAGGACTTATTGGTTCTAACCGACCCTCATTGCCCTACTAAACACACCTTATTGGGCCATCATTGGTCCTAAACATAATTTATTGGTTATATACACACCTTAGTGGGACTCATTAGTCCCAACTAAACACACCATATTGGGCCATAATTGGTCGTAAACACAACTTATTGGTTATATAAACACCTTATTAGGACTCATTGGTGCCAACTAACCCTCATTGTCCCTAAACCCACTTTATTGTGCCATCATTGGTCCTAAACACAACGTATTGGTTATATGCACACATTAGTGGGACTCATTGGTCCCAACTAAACACACCTTATTGGGCCATAATTGGTCGTAAACACAACTTATTGGTTATATACACACTTTATTGGGACTCATTGGTCCCAACTGACCCTCATTGCCCTTAAACACACATTATTGGGCCATCATTGGTCCTAAACACAACTTATTGGTTATATAATGACACACCTTACTAGGACTTATTGGTCCCAACCGACCCTCATTGCCCTACTAAACACTCCTTATAGGGCCATCATTGGTCCTAAACACAACTTATTGGTTATATACACACCTTACTAGGACTTATTGGTCCTAACCGACCCTCATTGCCCTACTAAACACACCTTATTGGGCCATCATTGGTCCTAAACATAAATTAATTGGTTATATACACACCTTAGTGGGACTCATTAGTCCCAACTAAACACACCATATTGGGCCATAATTGGTCGTAAACACAACTTATTGGTTATATAAACACCCTATTAGGACTCATTGGTGCCAACTAACCCTCATTGTCCCTAAACCCACTTTATTGTGCCATCATTGGTCCTAAACACAACGTATTGGTCATATACACACATAAGTGGGACTCATTGGTCCCAACTAAACACACCTTTTTGGGCCATAATTGGTCTTAAACACAACTTATTGGTTATATACACACTTTATTGGGACTCATTGGTCCCAACGGACCCTCATTGCCCATAAACACACATTATTGGGCCATCATTGGTCCTAAACACAACTTATTGGTTATATAAGACACACCTTACTAGGACTTATTGGTCCCAACCGACCCTCATTGCCCTACTAAACACACCTTATTGGGCCATCATTGGTCCTAAACACAACTTATTGGTTATATACACACCTTAGTGGGACTCATTAGTCCCAACTAAACACACCATTATTGGGCCATCATTGGTCGTAAACACAACTTATTGGTTATATACACACCTTATTAGGACTCATTGGTTCCAACTGACCCTCATTGTCCCTACCAAACACACCTTATTGGGCCATCATTGGTCCTAAACACAACGTATTGGTTATATACACACATTAGTGGGACTCATTGGTCCCAACTAAACACACCTTATTGGGCCATAATTGGTCGTAAACACAACTTATTGGTTATATACACACTTTATTGGGACTCATTGGTGCCAACTAACCTTCATTGTCCCTAAACCCACTTTATTGTGCCATCATTGGTCCTAAACACAACGTATTGGTCATATACACATATTAGTGGGACTCATTGGTCCCAACTAAACACACCTTTTTGGGCCATAATTGGTCCTAAACACAACTTATTGGTTATATATGACACACCTTACTAGGACTTATTGGTCCCAACCGACCCTCATTGCCCTACTAAACACACCTTATTGGGCCATCATTGGTCCTAAACACAACTTATTGGTTATATACACACCTTACTAGGACTTATTGGTCCTAACCGACCCTCATTGCCCTACTAAACACACCTTATTGGGCCATCATTGGTCCTAAACATAAATTAATTGGTTATATACACACCTTAGTGGGACTCATTAGTCCCAACTAAACACACCATATTGGGCCATAATTGGTCGTAAACACAACTTATTGGTTATATAAACACCCTATTAGGACTCATTGGTGCCAACTAACCCTCATTGTCCCTAAACCCACTTTATTGTGCCATCATTGGTCCTAAACACAACGTATTGGTTATATACACACATTAGTGGGACTCATTGGTCCCAACTAAACACACCTTATTGGGCCATAATTGGTCGTAAACACAACTTATTGGTTATATACACACTTTATTGGGACTCATTGGTCCCAACTGACCCTCATTGCCCTTAAACACACATTATTGGGCCATCATTGGTCCTAAACACAACTTATTGGTTATATAAGACACACCTTACTAGGACTTATTGGTCCCAACCGACCCTCATTGCCCTACTAAACACTCCTTATAGGGCCATCATTGGTCCTAAACACAACTTATTGGTTATATACACACCTTACTAGGACTTATTGGTCCTAACCGACCATTATTGCCCTACTAAACACACCTTATTGGGCCATCATTGGTCCTAAACATAAATTAATTGGTTATATACACACCTTAGTGGGACTCATTAGTCCCAACTAAACACACCACGTTGGGCCATAATTGGTCGTAAACACAACTTATTGGTTATATAAGACACACCTTACTAGGACTTATTGGTCCCAACCGACCCTCATTGCCCTACTAAACACACCTTATTGGGCCATCATTGGTCCTAAACATAACTTATTGGTTATATACACACCTTAGTGGGACTCATTAGTCCCAACTAAACACACCATATTGGGCCATAATTGGTCGTAAACACAACTTATTGGTTATATAAACACCTTATTAGGACTCATTGGTGCCAACTAACCTTCATTGTCCCTAAACCCACTTTATTGTGCCATCATTGGTCCTAAACACAACGTATTGGTCATATACACACATTAGTGGGACTCATTGGTCCCAACTAAACACACCTTTTTGGGCCATAATTGGTCGTAAACACAACTTATTGGTTATATACACACTTTATTGGGACTCATTGGTCCCAACGGACCCTCATTGCCCTTAAACACACATTATTGGGCCATCATTGGTCCTAAACACAACTTATTGGTTATATAAGACACACCTTACTAGGACTTATTGGTCCCAACCGACCCTCATTGCCCTACTAAACACACCTTATTGGGCCATCATTGGTCCTAAACACAACTTATTGGTTATATACACACCTTAGTGGGACTCATTAGTCCCAACTAAACACACATTATTGGGCCATCATTGGTCCTAAACACAACTTATTGGTTATATACACACCTTACTAGGACTTATTGGTTCTAACCGACCCTCATTGCCCTACTAAACACACCTTATTGGGCCATCATTGGTCCTAAACATAATTTATTGGTTATATACACACCTTAGTGGGACTCATTAGTCCCAACTAACACACACCATATTGGGCCATAATTGGTCGTAAACACAACTTATTGGTTATATAAACACCTTATTAGGACTCATTGGTGCCAACTAACCCTCATTGTCCCTAAACCCACTTTATTGTGCCATCATTGGTCTTAAACACAACGTATTGGTTATATGCACACATTAGTGGGACTCATTGGTCCCAACTAAACACACCTTATTGGGCCATAATTGGTCGTAAACACAACTTATTGGTTATATACACACTTTATTGGGACTCATTGGTCCCAACTGACCCTCATTGCCCTTAAACACACATTATTGGGCCATCATTGGTCCTAAACACAACTTATTGGTTATATAAGACACACCTTACTAGGACTTATTGGTCCCAACCGACCCTCATTGCCCTACTAAACACTCCTTATAGGGCCATCATTGGTCCTAAACACAACTTATTGGTTATATACACACCTTACTAGGACTTATTGGTCCTAACCGACCCTCATTGCCCTACTAAACACACCTTATTGGGCCATCATTGGTCCTAAACATAAATTAATTGGTTATATACACACCTTAGTGGGACTCATTAGTCCCAAACTAAACACACCATATTGGGCCATAATTGGTCGTAAACACAACTTATTGGTTATATAAACACCCTATTAGGACTCATTGGTGCCAACTAACCCTCATTGTCCCTAAACCCACTTTATTGTGCCATCATTGGTCCTAAACACAACGTATTGGTCATATACACACATAAGTGGGACTCATTGGTCCCAACTAAACACACCTTTTTGGGCCATAATTGGTCGTAAACACAACTTATTGGTTATATACACACTTTATTGGGACTTATTGGTCCCAACGGACCCTCATTGCCCTTAAACACACATTATTGGGCCATCATTGGTCCTAAACACAACTTATTGGTTATATAAGACACACCTTACTAGGACTTATTGGTCCCAACCGACCCTCATTGCCCTACTAAACACACCTTATTGGGCCATCATTGGTCCTAAACACAACTTATTGGTTATATACACACCTTACTAGGACTTATTGGTCCTAACCGACCATTATTGCCCTACTAAACACACCTTATTGGGCCATCATTGGTCCTAAACACAACTTATTGGTTATATACACACCTTACTGGGACTTATTGGTCCCAACTGACCCTCATTGCCCTACTAAACACACCTTATTGGGCCATCATTGGTCCTAAACACAACTTATTGGTTATATAGACACACCTTAGTGGGACTCATTGGTCCCAACTGACCCTCATTACCCTACTAAACACACCTTATTGGGCCATCATTGGTCCTAAACACAACTTATTGGTTATATAACACACCTTACTAGGACTTATTGGTTCCAACTAACCCTCATTGCCCTACTAAACACACCTTATTGGGCCATCATTGGTCCTAAACACAACTTATTGGTTATATACACACCTTAGTGGGACTCATTAGTCCCAACTAAACACACCATTGTTGGGCCATAATTGGTCGTAAACACAACTTATTGGTTATATAAGACACACCTTACTAGGACTTATTGGTCCCAACCGACCCTCATTGCCCTACTAAACACACCTTATTGGGCCATCATTGGTCCTAAACACAACTTATTGGTTATATACACACCTTAGTGGGACTCATTAGTCCCAACTAAACACACCATATTGGGCCATAATTGGTCGTAAACACAACTTATTGGTTATATAAACACCTTATTAGGACTCATTGGTGCCAACTAACCTTCATTGTCCCTAAACCCACTTTATTGTGCCATCATTGGTCCTAAACACAACGTATTGGTCATATACACACATTAGTGGGACTCATTGGTCCCAACTAAACACACCTTTTTGGGCCATAATTGGTCGTAAACACAACTTATTGGTTATATACACACTTTATTGGGACTCATTGGTCCCAACGGACCCTCATTGCCCTTAAACACACATTATTGGGCCATCATTGGTCCTAAACACAACTTATTGGTTATATAAGACACACCTTACTAGGACTTATTGGTCCCAACCGACCCTCATTGCCCTACTAAACACACCTTATTGGGCCATCATTGGTCCTAAACACAACTTATTGGTTATATACACACCTTAGTGGGACTCATTAGTCCCAATTAAACACACATTATTGGGCCATCATTGGTCCTAAACACAACTTATTAGTTATATACACACCTTACTAGGACTTATTGGTTCTAACCGACCCTCATTGCCCTACTAAACACACCTTATTGGGCCATCATTGGTCCTAAACATAATTTATTGGTTATATACACACCTTAGTGGGACTCATTAGTCCCAACTAACACACACCATATTGGGCCATAATTGGTCGTAAACACAACTTATTGGTTATATAAACACCTTATTAGGACTCATTGGTGCCAACTAACCCTCATTGTCCCTAAACCCACTTTATTGTGCCATCATTGGTCTTAAACACAACGTATTGGTTATATGCACACATTAGTGGGACTCATTGGTCCCAACTAAACACACCTTATTGGGCCATAATTGGTCGTAAACACAACTTATTGGTTATATACACACTTTATTGGGACTCATTGGTCCCAACTGACCCTCATTGCCCTTAAACACACATTATTGGGCCATCATTGGTCCTAAACACAACTTATTGGTTATATAAGACACACCTTACTAGGACTTATTGGTCCCAACCGACCCTCATTGCCCTACTAAACACACCTTATTGGGCCATCATTGGTCCTAAACACAACTTATTGGTTATATACACACCTTACTAGGACTTATTGGTCCTAACCGACCCTCATTGCCCTACTAAACACACCTTATTGGGCCATCATTGGTCCTAAACATAAATTAATTGGTTATATACACACCTTAGTGGGACTCATTAGTCCCAAACTAAACACACCATATTGGGCCATAATTGGTCGTAAACACAACTTATTGGTTATATAAACACCCTATTAGGACTCATTGGTGCCAACTAACCCTCATTGTCCCTAAACCCACTTTATTGTGCCATCATTGGTCCTATAACACAACGTATTGGTCATATACACACATAAGTGGGACTCATTGGTCCCAACTAAACACACCTTTTTGGGCCATAATTGGTCGTAAACACAACTTATTGGTTATATACACACTTTATTGGGACTTATTGGTCCCAACTGACCCTCATTGCCCTTAAACACACATTATTGGGCCATCATTAGTCCTAAACACAACTTATTGGTTATATAAGACACACCTTACTAGGACTTATTGGTCCCAACCGACCCTCATTGCCCTACTAAACACTCCTTATAGGGCCATCATTGGTCCTAAACACAACTTATTGGTTATATACACACCTTACTAGGACTTATTGGTCCTAACCGACCCTTATTGCCCTACTAAACACACCTTATTGGGCCATCATTGGTCCTAAACATAAATTAATTGGTTATATACACACCTTAGTGGGACTCATTAGTCCCAACTAAACACACCATATTGGGCCATAATTGGTCGTAAACACAACTTATTGGTTATATAAACACCCTATTAGGACTCATTGGTGCCAACTAACCCTCATTGTCCCTAAACCCACTTTATTGTGCCATCATTGGTCCTAAACACAACGTATTGGTCATATACACACATAAGTGGGACTCATTGGTCCCAACTAAACACACCTTTTTGGGCCATAATTGGTCTTAAACACAACTTATTGGTTATATACACACTTTATTGGGACTCATTGGTCCCAACGGACCCTCATTGCCCTTAAACACACATTATTGGGCCATCATTGGTCCTAAACACAACTTATTGGTTATATAAGACACACCTTACTAGGACTTATTGGTCCCAACCGACCCTCATTGCCCTACTAAACACACCTTATTGGGCCATCATTGGTCCTAAACACAACTTATTGGTTATATACACACCTTAGTGGGACTCATTAGTCCCAACTAAACACACATTATTGGGCCATCATTGGTCCTAAACACAACTTATTGGTTATATACACACCTTACTAGGACTTATTGGTTCTAACCGACCCTCATTGCCCTACTAAACACACCTTATTGGGCCATCATTGGTCCTAAACATAATTTATTGGTTATATACACACCTTAGTGGGACTCATTAGTCCCAACTAAACACACCATATTGGGCCATAATTGGTCGTAAACACAACTTATTGGTTATATAAACACCTTATTAGGACTCATTGGTGCCAACTAACCCTCATTGTCCCTAAACCCACTTTATTGTGCCATCATTGGTCCTAAACACAACGTATTGGTTATATGCACACATTAGTGGGACTCATTGGTCCCAACTAAACACACCTTATTGGGCCATAATTGGTCGTAAACACAACTTATTGGTTATATACACACTTTATTGGGACTCATTGGTCCCAACTGACCCTCATTGCCCTTAAACACACATTATTGGGCCATCATTGGTCCTAAACACAACTTATTGGTTATATATGACACACCTTACTAGGACTTATTGGTCCCAACCGACCCTCATTGCCCTACTAAACACTCCTTATAGGGCCATCATTGGTCCTAAACACAACTTATTGGTTATATACACACCTTACTAGGACTTATTGGTCCTAACCGACCCTCATTGCCCTACTAAACACACCTTATTGGGCCATCATTGGTCCTAAACATAAATTAATTGGTTATATACACACCTTAGTGGGACTCATTAGTCCCAACTAAACACACCATATTGGGCCATAATTGGTCGTAAACACAACTTATTGGTTATATAAACACCCTATTAGGACTCATTGGTGCCAACTAACCCTCATTGTCCCTAAACCCACTTTATTGTGCCATCATTGGTCCTAAACACAACGTATTGGTTATATGCACACATTAGTGGGACTCATTGGTCCCAACTAAACACACCTTATTGGGCCATAATTGGTCGTAAACACAACTTATTGGTTATATACACACTTTATTGGGACTCATTGGTCCCAACTGACCCTCATTGCCCTTAAACACACATTATTGGGCCATCATTGGTCCTAAACACAACTTATTGGTTATATAAGACACACCTTACTAGGACTTATTGGTCCCAACCGACCCTCATTGCCCTACTAAACACTCCTTATAGGGCCATCATTGGTCCTAAACACAACTTATTGGTTATATACACA
Source organism: Deinandra increscens subsp. villosa (assembly GCA_039602395.1). Taxonomy (NCBI): domain Eukaryota; kingdom Viridiplantae; phylum Streptophyta; class Magnoliopsida; order Asterales; family Asteraceae; genus Deinandra; species Deinandra increscens. Next base: position 8,581 of record JBCNJP010010333.1, on the reverse strand, counting down.
CCTTACTAGGACTTATTGGTCCTAACCGACCCTCATTGCCCTACTAAACACACCTTATTGGGCCATCATTGGTCCTAAACATAAATTAATTGGTTATATACACACCTTAGTGGGACTCATTAGTCCCAACTAAACACACCATATTGGGCCATAATTGGTCGTAAACACAACTTATTGGTTATATAAACACCCTATTAGGACTCATTGGTGCCAACTAACCCTCATTGTCCCTAAACCCACTTTATTGTGCCATCATTGGTCCTAAACACAACGTATTGGTCATATACACACATAAGTGGGACTCATTGGTCCCAACTAAACACACCTTTTTGGGCCATAATTGGTCGTAAACACAACTTATTGGTTATATACACACTTTATTGGGACTCATTGGTCCCAACGGACCCTCATTGCCCTTAAACACACATTATTGGGCCATCATTGGTCCTAAACACAACTTATTGGTTATATAAGACACACCTTACTAGGACTTATTGGTCCCAACCGACCCTCATTGCCCTACTAAACACACCTTATTGGGCCATCATTGGTCCTAAACACAACTTATTGGTTATATACATACCTTAGTGGGACTCATTAGTCCCAACTAAACACACATTATTGGGCCATCATTGGTCCTAAACACAACTTATTGGTTATATACACACCTTACTAGGACTTATTGGTTCTAACCGACCCTCATTGCCCTACTAAACACACCTTATTGGGCCATCATTGGTCCTAAACATAACTTATTGGTTATATACACACCTTAGTGGGACTCATTAGTCCCAACTAAACACACCATATTGGGCCATAATTGGTCGTAAACACAACTTATTGGTTATATAAACACCTTATTAGGACTCATTGGTGCCAACTAACCCTCATTGTCCCTAAACCCACTTTATTGTGCCATCATTGGTCCTAAACACAACGTATTGGTTATATGCACACATTAGTGGGACTCATTGGTCCCAACTAAACACACCTTATTGGGCCATAATTGGTCGTAAACACAACTTATTGGTTATATACACACTTTATTGGGACTCATTGGTCCCAACTGACCCTCATTGCCCTTAAACACACATTATTGGGCCATCATTGGTCCTAAACACAACTTATTGGTTATATATGACACACCTTACTAGGACTTATTGGTCCCAACCGACCCTCATTGCCCTACTAAACACTCCTTATAGGGCCATCATTGGTCCTAAACACAACTTATTGGTTATATACACACCTTACTAGGACTTATTGGTCCTAACCGACCCTCATTGCCCTACTAAACACACCTTATTGGGCCATCATTGGTCCTAAACATAAATTAATTGGTTATATACACACCTTAGTGGGACTCATTAGTCCCAACTAAACACACCATATTGGGCCATAATTGGTCGTAAACACAACTTATTGGTTATATAAACACCCTATTAGGACTCATTGGTGCCAACTAACCCTCATTGTCCCTAAACCCACTTTATTGTGCCATCATTGGTCCTAAACACAACGTATTGGTCATATACACACATTAGTGGGACTCATTGGTCCCAACTAAACACACCTTTTTGGGCCATAATTGGTCGTAAACACAACTTATTGGTTATATACACACTTTATTGGGACTCATTGGTCCCAACGGACCCTCATTGCCCATAAACACACATTATTGGGCCATCATTGGTCCTAAACACAACTTATTGGTTATATAAGACACACCTTACTAGGACTTATTGGTCCCAACCGACCCTCATTGCCCTACTAAACACACCTTATTGGGCCATCATTGGTCCTAAACACAACTTATTGGTTATATACACACCTTAGTGGGACTCATTAGTCCCAACTAAACACACATTATTGGGCCATCGTTGGTCCTAAACACAACTTATTGGTTATATAACACACCTTACTAGGACTTATTGGTGCCAACCGACCCTCATTGCCCTACTAAACACACCTTATTGGGCCATCATTGGTCCTAAACACAACTTATTTGTTATATACACACCTTAGTGGGACTCATTAGTCCCAACTAAACACACCATTATTGGGCCATAATTGGTCGTAAACACAACTTATTGGTTATATACACACCTTACTAGGACTTATTGGTTCCAACTGACCCTCATTGCCCTACTAAACACACCTTATTGGGCCATCATTGGTCCTAAACATAACTTATTGGTTATATACACACCTTAGTGGGACTCATTAGTCCCAACTAAACACACCATATTGGGCCATAATTGGTCGTAAACACAACTTATTGGTTATATAAACACCTTATTAGGACTCATTGGTGCCAACTAACCCTCATTGTCCCTAAACCCACTTTATTGTGCCATCATTGGTCCTAAACACAACGTATTGGTTATATACACACATTAGTGGGACTCATTGGTCCCAACTAAACACACCTTATTGGGCCATAATTGGTCGTAAACACAACTTATTGGTTATATACACACTTTATTGGGACTCATTGGTCCCAACTGACCCTCATTGCCCTTAAACACACATTATTGGGCCATCATTGGTCCTAAACACAACTTATTGGTTATATATGACACACCTTACTAGGACTTATTGGTCCCAACCGACCCTCATTGCCCTACTAAACACTCCTTATAGGGCCATCATTGGTCCTAAACACAACTTATTGGTTATATACACACCTTACTAGGACTTATTGGTCCTAACCGACCCTCATTGCCCTACTAAACACACCTTATTGGGCCATCATTGGTCCTAAACATAAATTAATTGGTTATATACACACCTTAGTGGGACTCATTAGTCCCAACTAAACACACCATATTGGGCCATAATTGGTCGTAAACACAACTTATTGGTTATATAAACACCCTATTAGGACTCATTGGTGCCAACTAACCCTCATTGTCCCTAAACCCACTTTATTGTGCCATCATTGGTCCTAAACACAACGTATTGGTCATATACACACATTAGTGGGACTCATTGGTCCCAACTAAACACACCTTATTGGGCCATAATTGGTCGTAAACACAACTTATTGGTTATATACACACTTTATTGGGACTCATTGGTCCCAACGGACCCTCATTGCCCATAAACACACATTATTGGGCCATCATTGGTCCTAAACACAACTTATTGGTTATATAAGACACACCTTACTAGGACTTATTGGTCCCAACCGACCCTCATTGCCCTACTAAACACTCCTTATAGGGCCATCATTGGTCCTAAACACAACTTATTGGTTATATACACACCTTACTAGGACTTATTGGTCCTAACCGACCCTCATTGCCCTACTAAACACACCTTATTGGGCCATCATTGGTCCTAAACATAAATTAATTGGTTATATACACACCTTAGTGGGACTCATTAGTCCCAACTAAACACACCATATTGGGCCATAATTGGTCGTAAACACAACTTATTGGTTATATAAACACCCTATTAGGACTCATTGGTGCCAACTAACCCTCATTGTCCCTAAACCCACTTTATTGTGCCATCATTGGTCCTAAACACAACGTATTGGTCATATACACACATTAGTGGGACTCATTGGTCCCAACTAAACACACCTTTTTGGGCCATAATTGGTCGTAAACACAACTTATTGGTTATATACACACTTTATTGGGACTCATTGGTCCCAACGGACCCTCATTGCCCTATAAACACACATTATTGGGCCATCATTGGTCCTAAACACAACTTATTGGTTATATAAGACACACCTTACTAGGACTTATTGGTCCCAACCGACCCTCATTGCCCTACTAAACACACCTTATTGGGCCATCATTGGTCCTAAACACAACTTATTGGTTATATACACACCTTAGTGGGACTCATTAGTCCCAACTAAACACACATTATTGGGCCATCATTGGTCCTAAACACAACTTATTGGTTATATAAGACACACCTTACTAGGACTTATTGGTCCAACTGACCCTCATTGCCCTACTAAACACACCTTATTGGGCCATCATTGGTCCTAAACACAACTTATTGGTTATATACACACCTTAGTGGGACTCATTAGTCCCAACTAAACACACATTATTGGGCCATCATTGGTCCTAAACACAACTTATTGGTTATATACACACCTTACTAGGACTTATTGGTTCTAACCGACCCTCATTGCCCTACTAAACACACCTTATTGGGCCATCATTGGTCCTAAACATAATTTATTGGTTATATACACACCTTAGTGGGACTCATTAGTCCCAACTAAACACACCATATTGGGCCATAATTGGTCGTAAACACAACTTATTGGTTATATAAACACCTTATTAGGACTCATTGGTGCCAACTAACCCTCATTGTCCCTAAACCCACTTTATTGTGCCATCATTGGTCCTAAACACAACGTATTGGTTATATGCACACATTAGTGGGACTCATTGGTCCCAACTAAACACACCTTATTGGGCCATAATTGGTCGTAAACACAACTTATTGGTTATATACACACTTTATTGGGACTCATTGGTCCCAACTGACCCTCATTGCCCTTAAACACACATTATTGGGCCATCATTGGTCCTAAACACAACTTATTGGTTATATATGACACACCTTACTAGGACTTATTGGTCCCAACCGACCCTCATTGCCCTACTAAACACTCCTTATAGGGCCATCATTGGTCCTAAACACAACTTATTGGTTATATACACACCTTACTAGGACTTATTGGTCCTAACCGACCCTCATTGCCCTACTAAACACACCTTATTGGGCCATCATTGGTCCTAAACATAAATTAATTGGTTATATACACACCTTAGTGGGACTCATTAGTCCCAACTAAACACACCATATTGGGCCATAATTGGTCGTAAACACAACTTATTGGTTATATAAACACCCTATTAGGACTCATTGGTGCCAACTAACCCTCATTGTCCCTAAACCCACTTTATTGTGCCATCATTGGTCCTAAACACAACGTATTGGTCATATACACACATAAGTGGGACTCATTGGTCCCAACTAAACACACCTTTTTGGGCCATAATTGGTCTTAAACACAACTTATTGGTTATATACACACTTTATTGGGACTCATTGGTCCCAACGGACCCTCATTGCCCATAAACACACATTATTGGGCCATCATTGGTCCTAAACACAACTTATTGGTTATATAAGACACACCTTACTAGGACTTATTGGTCCCAACCGACCCTCATTGCCCTACTAAACACACCTTATTGGGCCATCATTGGTCCTAAACACAACTTATTGGTTGTATACATACCTTAGTGGGACTCATTAGTCCCAACTAAACACACATTATTGGGCCATCGTTGGTCCTAAACACAACTTATTGGTTATATACACACCTTACTAGGACTTATTGGTTCTAACCGACCCTCATTGCCCTACCAAACACACCTTATTGGGCCATCATTGGTCCTAAACATAACTTATTTGTTATATACACACCTTAGTGGGACTCATTAGTCCCAACTAAACACACCATATTGGGCCATAATTGGTCGTAAACACAACTTATTGGTTATATAAACACCTTATTAGGACTCATTGGTGCCAACTAACCTTCATTGTCCCTAAACCCACTTTATTGTGCCATCATTGGTCCTAAACACAACGTATTGGTCATATACACATATTAGTGGGACTCATTGGTCCCAACTAAACACACCTTTTTGGGCCATAATTGGTCGTAAACACAACTTATTGGTTATATACACACTTTATTGGGACTCATTGGTCCCAACGGACCCTCATTGCCCTTAAACACACATTATTGGGCCATCATTGGTCCTAAACACAACTTATTGGTTATATAAGACACACCTTACTAGGACTTATTGGTCCCAACCGACCCTCATTGCCCTACTAAACACACCTTATTGGGCCATCATTGGTCCTAAACACAACTTATTGGTTATATACACACCTTAGTGGGACTCATTAGTCCCAACTAAACACACCATATTGGGCCATAATTGGTCGTAAACACAACTTATTGGTTATATAAACACCTTATTAGGACTCATTGGTGCCAACTAACCCTCATTGTCCCTAAACCCACTTTATTGTGCCATCATTGGTCCTAAACACAACGTATTGGTTATATGCACACATTAGTGGGACTCATTGGTCCCAACTAAACACACCTTATTGGGCCATAATTGGTCGTAAACACAACTTATTGGTTATATAACACACTTTATTGGGACTCATTGGTCCCAACTGGACCCTCATTGCCCTACTAAACACACATTATTGGGCCATCATTGGTCCTAAACACAACTTATTGGTTATATAAGACACACCTTACTAGGACTTATTGGTCCTAACCGACCCTCATTGCCCTACTAAACACACCTTATTGGGCCATCATTGGTCCTAAACATAACTTATTGGTTATATACACACCTTAGTGGGACTCATTAGTCCCAACTAAACACACCATTATTGGGCCATAATTGGTCCTAAACACAACTTATTGGTTATATAAACACCTTATTAGGACTCATTGGTTCTAACCGACCCTTATTGCCCTACTAAACACACCTTATTGGGCCATCATTGGTCCTAAACACAACTTATTGGTTATATACACACTTTATTGGGACTCATTGGTCCCAACTGACCTCATTGCCCTTAAACACACATTATTGGGCCATCATTGGTCCTAAACACAACTTATTGGTTATATAAGACACACCTTACTAGGACTTATTGGTCCCAACCGACCCTCATTGCCCTACTAAACACACCTTATTGGGCCATCATTGGTCCTAAACACAACTTATTGGTTATATACACACCTTAGTGGGACTCATTGGTCCCAACTAAAACACTTATTGGGCCATCATTGGTCCTAAACACAACTTATTGGTTATATACACACCTTAGTGGGACTCATTGGTCCCAACTAAACACACCTTATTGGGCCATAATTGGTCGTAAACACAACTTATTGGTTATATACACACTTTATTGGGACTCATTGGTCCCAACTGACCCTCATTGCCCTTAAACACACATTATTGGGCCATCATTGGTCCTAAACACAACTTATTGGTTATATATGACACACCTTACTAGGACTTATTGGTCCCAACCGACCCTCATTGCCCTACTAAACACTCCTTATAGGGCCATCATTGGTCCTAAACACAACTTATTGGTTATATACACACCTTACTAGGACTTATTGGTCCTAACCGACCCTCATTGCCCTACTAAACACACCTTATTGGGCCATCATTGGTCCTAAACATAAATTAATTGGTTATATACACACCTTAGTGGGACTCATTAGTCCCAACTAAACACACCATATTGGGCCATAATTGGTCGTAAACACAACTTATTGGTTATATAAACACCCTATTAGGACTCATTGGTGCCAACTAACCCTCATTGTCCCTAAACCCACTTTATTGTGCCATCATTGGTCCTAAACACAACGTATTGGTCATATACACACATAAGTGGGACTCATTGGTCCCAACTAAACACACCTTTTTGGGCCATAATTGGTCTTAAACACAACTTATTGGTTATATACACACTTTATTGGGACTCATTGGTCCCAACGGACCCTCATTGCCCATAAACACACATTATTGGGCCATCATTGGTCCTAAACACAACTTATTGGTTATATAAGACACACCTTACTAGGACTTATTGGTCCCAACCGACCCTCATTGCCCTACTAAACACACCTTATTGGGCCATCATTGGTCCTAAACACAACTTATTGGTTGTATACATACCTTAGTGGGACTCATTAGTCCCAACTAAACACACATTATTGGGCCATCGTTGGTCCTAAACACAACTTATTGGTTATATACACACCTTACTAGGACTTATTGGTTCTAACCGACCCTCATTGCCCTACCAAACACACCTTATTGGGCCATCATTGGTCCTAAACATAACTTATTTGTTATATACACACCTTAGTGGGACTCATTAGTCCCAACTAAACACACCATATTGGGCCATAATTGGTCGTAAACACAACTTATTGGTTATATAAACACCTTATTAGGACTCATTGGTGCCAACTAACCTTCATTGTCCCTAAACCCACTTTATTGTGCCATCATTGGTCCTAAACACAACGTATTGGTCATATACACATATTAGTGGGACTCATTGGTCCCAACTAAACACACCTTTTTGGGCCATAATTGGTCGTAAACACAACTTATTGGTTATATACACACTTTATTGGGACTCATTGGTCCCAACGGACCCTCATTGCCCTTAAACACACATTATTGGGCCATCATTGGTCCTAAACACAACTTATTGGTTATATAAGACACACCTTACTAGGACTTATTGGTCCCAACCGACCCTCATTGCCCTACTAAACACACCTTATTGGGCCATCATTGGTCCTAAACACCAACTTATTGGTTATATACACACCTTACTGGGACTTCATTGGTCCTAACCGGCCCTCATTGCCCTACTAAGCACACCTTATTGGGCCCTCATTGGTCCTAAACACAACTTATTGGTTATATACACACCTTAGTAGGGACTCATAAGT
>JBCNJP010010332.1:0-22863 GCA_039602395.1 Deinandra increscens subsp. villosa | reverse complement strand
ATATGTGTGTGTTTTCTTTTTGAGTACAACATGTGTATGTGTCTGGAGTGTGTTTGCAAAGAATTACGTCTAGAAAATATGTTCGGATTCAGCCGATTATACTATCAGTTTACAATGAATTGGGCAATCTGAGACCCTGAGCCTGTTTGAATTCATATTGTTGCCTTTGTTCTCTACCTTCATAAATATAAAGTTATTTGTCGTTTCTTACAGCTATGGTGTTTGATACTTTTCTTGATTGCTAAATAATGGATTTCTAAATCTTAGGCTGCATAATTAGGTAAAAAAGTTTTCATTATAGATGGGATATTAAGCTTACCAGAATCTTATTAGAGGGTTTTGCATGAAGTATAGTTAGGTTTCTTAATTAGCTAATCTGGTGTGGATAATCATATTATGACATTAGTAATTTCTTCTTGCCTTTTTCATACATACATGTGCACACCTTTATTGTAACCTAAAGACCTGGTTGAAGACATGTAAGGTTTGACTTTCATTGACCTGGGTATTGTAAGATTTCCAGGTCATAGATTCGCTACCGGAAAAATCAATTTAGGAGAACTAGAAGTTTGTGAAATCACCAAATTTGAGTTCATTTGGGGAAGTGATATGAAGAACAGAAGAAAATGTGTCAACTTCTTCAAACCAGTAAACATACCAGATGGGTACTTCTGCCTTGGTCACTTCTGTCAATCTTATCACAGCCCATTACGAGGATTTGTACTCGCGGCCAGAGATTTGTCCCGATCCGAATCGCCTGCTCTTCTCAAGCCCATAGACTACACATTAGTTTGGTGCCCAGATGACTGGAATGAAGAAGATGCTCACTGGCATGGCTACTTCTGGTTGCCTATGGCTCCTGATGGTTACAAAGCTGTGGGATTCATTGTCACAAATAAGCCTGCAAAGCCCAGTTTGGATGACGTTAGATGTGTTCGTGATGATCTTACAGATTTATGTGAACCACACGGTATTATACTGAGTATACATTCTAAAATATCACAATATGTATTTAGGGTGTGGAAAACAAGACCTTGTAATCGAGGAATTCATGAAAAAGGTGTTTCAGTTGGTACATTTTTCTGTAGTTGTCTTTGGAGTCGCGGTGAAGATCTGAACATTTCATGCTTGAAAAATCTAAATCCTGTTTTGCATTCTATGCCAAATCTTGATCAGATTCATGCTCTCATTCAACACTACGGGCCCACAATTTGTTTCCATCCTGATGAGATATACTTACCGTCATCTGTATCATGGTTCTTTGAAAATGGAGCTTTGTTGTACAAAAAAGGCGAGTCTAAAGGTCAACGTATTGACCCATCGGGTTCAAATTTGCCTAAAGGTGGGAGAAATGATGGTGAGTATTGGATAGATTTGCCTAAAGATTCTACTGAGAAGAAAATTAAAAAAGGAAACATGGAAAGTGCGAAAGTCTATGTTCATATAAAGCCCGCTTTAGGTGGAAGTTTTACCGATATTGTGATGTGGATTTTCTGCCCATTTAACGGGCCAGGCTGTTTGAAGATCGGGGTCATGAATTACCAGCTTAGTACAGTTGGGCAGCATGTGGGAGATTGGGAACATGTTGCTCTTAGAATAAGCAACTTTACTGGAGAGCTGTGGGGCGTGTACTTATCACAGCATAGCGGCGGAGTGTGGGTGGACCCCGCCAATTTGGAGTTCATTGACGGTAATAAAACGATTGTTTATGCATCAAGAAACGGGCATGCGAATTACCCACATGCTGGTGATATACTTCAAGGGTCGGCAAATCTCAGAATCGGAATCAGGAACACTGCTGCTTTTAGTAATTACCTGTTAGATTCCAGTAAAAATTACGAAATTATAGCAGCAGAGTATCTTGGAGACGGGGCTATTAACGAACCATGTTGGTTACAGTACATGAGAAAATGGGGCCCAACAACTGTACATGATTCAAGGGCCGAGGTTACTAGAACCTTGAGCGGTTTGCCTGAAACTCTTCGGTATACAGCACAAAACATATTCAACAAGTTACCAAATGAACTATACGGCGAGGACGGGCCTACTGGACCCAAGGAGAAAAGCAGCTGGTTCGGTGACGAAAAATGCTAGGTTTGTGTTCTGCCTCTTCCTTTTCGAACATGTGAATTTACCAAAATATCCTCAAACATACTCACGCGAATGTAATACTTACATGCTTATGTGATTAGCATAGAGAATCGTTTATAAAGATTTATCGGTTTGTGCATAAAATTTCTGTAAATCATATGGCCATTTTGGTTCTATTTGATGTGGGAAAAGCTTGTTGCTTTCTCTATGCTTTGTGTTAAAGACTGCTGCATTAGTTCTTTGAATCTTTGGTGATCATTATAATGTGAGCTAAATGTTCAGTCTGTATTGATATTTTTAACCCATTGGTTATCTATAAGCCTATAATATAATCGACTTGCTTACAGTTTCTTGAGTTCTAATACAAATCTAACCGAATTACTAGTTTCATGTTGTGGTCAAACATAATTTGACATGGTCAAATGAGAGGAGTTGTTGAGTATATTGTTGCAACAATCATCAGATGTAGTGATTAAGAGGTGGAAATGAGCATAACCTGGACCATCCTGCAAACAAACAAAGAACACGGTTAGCCTTGTCACGTGTTTGTTTTTCTGCAACCCGTTTTTGGGGTGAGAGTAAGTTTAAATTGTATAGATAAAAAAAGGAAAAAAATTACTTGTAAAAACTTATATATAGGTTAAACATCTTATACCAAAGTCAACAAGTTAACTTAACTTGATCAACAAGGATTCAGAAAATACTCCTTCTTTTGAAGTTCCAAATGGACAAATTGGTGGTAAAATAGTGATCTCCCCGATCAGTAGATTATGAGTTCAAATCCTGCAAAGTGTAAGTGTAATGATTTTAGTCATTGAAAAAAACAATATACTCTTTCATAGCATTTAAGTCAAACGTTATATAATTTGATTGATAATTTTGTTTTGTTTTTTTTTATGTCAATTGAGGTGTAAGTTATTGTTACATAAGGGCTACCACAAGGAAGCCAAAAACAATCACAAAAATCAATAAACAGTCTGTATTTGTATTGTTTTTTTTTTTCCGAAAATCATTTCTCCAACCGTTATCTTCAGAGTCGACCTTACCTTGCATATAACTGCCTTCCAATCCTCGTAGAGTTAAGCAGTTCTATATTACAAAACTAGGAACTTGGCCAGAGCTAGAGAAAAAAATGATTTGTCAAGAGTGGGATTTGAACCCACGCCCTTTCGGACCAGTACCTGAAACTGGCGCCTTAGACCAACTCGGCCATCTTGACATTTTGTTTCATTTCTCAGTAGATTAGTATATATAAAGTCTAACCCAACGAGTCATTTGGGAATTGGAGCATATATCTTCAAATCACTTGTCATTTTTAGTCCCTCAACACTTAAAAGTTCATACTTCATACTATGGGAACTTCCCATAAATTGAAGTATTTTTCATTTCGGTTCTTATTTGACCTATATAAATAGTTTGCGACCTTCAATTTAGGAAAACCTCTTTTTATGGAAATATAAAAAAACATAAAAGAAACCATTATCGAGTATTACAATGAGATAAAAAAAATAATAGAAGTGATAGAGATTCAAGGTTTAACAGGTTTTCATTTCATCTTTATCTCTATAATTTAGTAAAAAATTATAATCTTTTTAAATTTATCCCCCACTTTTTAGAAACCTCCCATGTATTGGACTAAAAAGTATAATCTCTTAATTTTTCCATGGGTTTAATTCCGTTGAGTCGAGTAGGCCCGGGGCCTAGGACGGACTGCTTGGGTAAGGCAACTACAAGGAGAGTTAGGTCGGGGACCGACCCAATGGGGGTTGTCTAGATCTTCCAAGTCTTGACTAACTACTTGAAAAACAAAAGCGTCGTTGTTTTGGGGGAGCGGGACAGGGTAACATGCGACTAAGCTCGGGCGTTAGAATAAATATGTTTTTCGATGGATTAAATGTAATCAGACGAGTCGGGGAGCATTCAATGAATTCATAGCTAGTGGTTGAGGAGTATTTATATCTGTCAACCTTTATTGTGAACTGTCATTAATGTGATTACCTAATTAGGCATTGTGTAGGTCTGACAAAAAGTCTGGCCCAGAGTGCTATAGTACCTAATTGAGGTAATCGCATTAACTGTGGTGTCAGGTCGGTCGAAGGTGCCCACCTGATGTGCCTGAGCGATGGTCTGGATTGTCCTGTCCGAACTAAACATGTCTAGATCGACCTGTGTGTAGCTGGTCAGTAGATTGGGCTATTATGTTTATTGATAGTTCGGCCTAGAGATGTAGGTCAGCCTAAAGTGTTAGGTCGGTAAGGCTCTTGATGGTTGTTCTTTGGATTGTATGATGTGATGCTTGCATGACGTCATCCGATCTGGACACAAGTCATCAATGTCGTTTTCTTTTCGATGATGAATCTAAGTGTATTTGTAATCATCTAATTCTTGCATTGTATATTGGATCTGATATTAGAACTTGGGAATAAAACATTTGGTTTGGGTATATTCTTGTTCTTTATGATGGTAGGTTGTGTGAAAATGATGATGATGATGAATGTGGAGATTATTAGCTTGTATAGCAAGTTTGTATCATATCAATTATATTTATTATAATTGATATGGAAATCATGTATTTTGTATAGGTGATTTTGTAGATCACGTAAGTTAGGCAAGTAGCTCAATTGTAACTCTATATATTGATTTATTTGTGAAATAGAATGCAAGCTTTCAATCACCAAATTCTCAATCTTATATGGTATCACACTAGGTACCGATCCCCATTTCCGGCGTACTCACTTTTTCCGGCCAACCTTCTTCAATTTCTCTTCACATGGACACCAAAATTCATCCCGCCCTTACCGTTACCAACATCCGCAATTTCGTTCCACTCACCCTTGAATTGAAGAATCCGAAATACAACTCCTGGGCTGAGTTGTTTCGAATTCATTGCAAGGCATTCGATGTCTCCGAACACCTCTTGTCGTTAACCCAACCCACACCACCTGTCACCACCGCTTGCGCCGAAGGCAAGACCGCCCCCTGTTCCCACCTCCATGACTCCCGAGTTATGGGCTCGCATAGATGCCATTGTTCTCCAATGGATCTATGCCACCACATCTGCCGACCTTCTTTAAACTGTTCTTAAGAAGGACACCACTGCTCACTCCGCTTGGACTGCTCTGGCCGGAATTTTTCATGACAACAAAAACGTCTGGGCGGTTGATTTACAGAGGAAGTTTGCTACTGCCAATCTGGATGACTATACCGACATTTCCTCATACTGCCAGGCGCTGAAACTCCTCTCGGATCAACTCGCAAATGTTGATTCTCCCGTCTCCAATCACCAGTTGGTGCTGCAACTGATCAGCGGTCTCAACGAGACCTACGACGGAATAGCCATGCTCATCCAGCAGACAAACCCCTTGCCCGATTTTTTCGAGGTTCGTTCCAAATTAATTCTCGAAGAAACGCGGAAGGCAAACCAGGCTCCTCCAGCGCCTCCCTCCGACACTGCCCTTCAGGCTTCGGCGCCACCAACCGCCGGTTCACAGCAACCCTCCGGGAAACCCTCTTCTGCTTCTGGTTCTCGCCGCCCCAAGTCTCAACAATCCTCAAACCGAAGTCGCTCCAATGGTAGAGACAATCGGTCTCGTTACACAAGCCGTGGGCAGAATCGTGGAGGAAACCCCTCATCTCCGTGGTAGCTCTCCTATCGCCAGACCTAACCGGCGTGGCTCCCCCCTTGGTCCGCTCAGCCCTGGCAGGCACAAACTCAACAGTGGACTCCACCTTGTCCCTATCCCACCCAACCCACTTACCGCCCTAATCCCTCTCCTACTCCCGGCCCAGGTATTTTGGGACGTGGCCCAGCACCAAACACAAGCCCAAACATTGCTAATTATGCCTATTATGGCCCCGGGTATGTGCCAACAGATGTGGAGCATGCGATGACAGCGGTTGGCGGAAATCCAAATGACCCACAATTTTATTTGGATAGTGGAGCCACTTCTCACATGACCAACTATCAAGGTAACCTCACGTCTTATTTAAATACGAGTCCTTATACTAATATCACTGTTGGAAATGGCTCAACCATTCCAGTCCGAGGCAATGGTAACATCACTCTTTCCTCACCCTACCCTCCTTTATCTCTTAAAAATGTTCTTTATTCTCCTAACTTAATTAAAAATCTTGTCTCTGTTCGTAAATTAACTTCTGACAATAACATCTCCATTGAGTTTGACAGATTCGGGTTTCTTGTAAAAGACTTCAAGACAAAGAAGCCCCTCCTCCGATGTGACAGCACGGGGGATCTCTATCCGCTCAAGCTTCCTCCTCTTACTTCTCCTTCCACATTTGCTGCTTTTACTCAAGACGTTTGGCATAATAGGCTCGGTCATCCGGACCCTACTATTTTAAATTCCCTCTCGTCTGTACTTTCATTTAAAAATAATCAATCGTTTGTGTGTGAATCTTGCATTTTTGGCAAGCAAATAAAACTTCCGTTTATTGATTCTACTACTATTACTTCGTTTGCCTTTGATTTAATACATAGCGATGTGTGGACTTCACCTGTTCCTAGCAACGGGGGCCACAAATATTATGTCCTCTTTCTTGATGATAAAACAAATTTTCTTTGGACATATCCCCTATCCCATAAATCTCAAGTTTTTCAAACATTTATTACTTTTTACAATCATGTTCTCACACAATTTAATGCAAAAATAAAAAGTCTACAATGTGATAAAGGGAGAGAATATGACAATCATTCTTTTCATCAATTCTATCAAACCAATGGCATGGTGATGCGGTTTTCGTGTCCGTGCACATCATCCCAAAATGGAAAAGCGGAACGCAAAATCCGCTCACTAAATAACATCGTCCGTTCTCTCCTCGCTCATTCTTCTGTCCCCCCTAAACTTTGGCCACATGCACTACAAACGGCCACCTATCTAACAAATATTCTACCCACCAAACTTTTAAAATATGACTCCCCCACTCATCAACTCTACCATAAACACCCCGACTACTATCACCTCCGCACATTTGGTTGTTTATGTTACCCTCTCCTACCTACCACTTCAATCCACAAATTGGAAAAACGCTCTACTCCATGCGTTTTTCTTGGATACCCCATGCAACACCGGGGGTACAAATGTTTGGACCTCCATTCCAACCGTATTTTTCTCTCCCGTCATGTCATGTTCAATGAAGCCGAATTTCCCTATAAAAATTCCCAACTAAATCCACCATCAATCTATCAACCTTTCACTGATGATCCCCATCCATCCCTCTGGTCGACATCCACTGTCAACAATTCCCCACTAACCGATGAAGCCCACTCTCCTGCAATCCCATCAGCCCAACAACATAGCCCAACCCAAGCCCAACCTCACCCTTCTTCACCAGCCCAATCGGTCTCTCCCCCCTTAGCCCCCACCCCTGCCCCCTCGGCAGCCCCTTCTACCCCCCTCTTCACCCCGACACCATCACCCCCTTCCCCACCACCACCTACACGAACCATGCGCACACGAGCCATGGACGGGATACACGTACCCAAAATTCCTTTCAATCTCGCTGCCACATCTAAACCCATTTCTCCTCTACCTCGAAACCTCTCCGATGCACTCCAAAGTACGGATTGGAAATCAGCCATGACTGACGAGTATGAGGCTCTTATTGACAATAAGACGTGGGAGTTAGTTCCACGTCAACCACATATGAGTATTATTAGATGCATGTGGATTTTTCGTCACAAAACTAATTCTAATGGTTTTCTCGAGCGTTACAAGGCTCGACTAGTTTGTGATGGCAGGTCTCAAAGTGTTGGTGATGAGGATAGGTCAAGACCGGACATGCAAGTGTCCTGGCATCTACACTTCCGATAGTAAAGATCCTGAGAGCAAGTGTCACACAGAGAATGAGCTGGAAGCGATGCAGTTGCAGACGAACAAGATGCAAGTGCATCCGACCAACTCATGAAGATGCGACTTCAGAGGCTCTATAAATAGTTCTTTCACTCATTTGCAATGTAACTTCTGATTCCAGAAAACACACATTTACTGTGTGATTTCCTTGTTTGTACCCTAAATATTGAGATATTAATAAATCCATTGATTCATCGATTATTCTTCTTCGATTAGCTTGTTCCTAGTTGAATTATAATCTCTCATTTACATACGGTGGGATTTTGTGGTTCATCAATTGGCGCCATCCGTATTCTCAGGAATTGGTGAAAAATGGAGAAGCAATCGGATGAGTCAGTGAAGAAGAAGTCCATTTTTGATCTGGAAGGAACACCGAAGAACATTCATAGTTCGAAAGGATCATCTGGAAAACCTAGTGAAAAAATCTCGGTGTTTCAATTACCGAATCATTCTAATAATGATCCATATTCGGATCATGATGACGAGGATGATAATGTGGATCCAAATAAAGCTGTCGAGATTTTGCAAAGCTTTGATCGAGATTTCCTGATGAGAAATATGCAGATTCTGAAACAGTTAAAGGACAAGGAGAAGCGTGAGCAGTGGTTGCAGGAAGTTCGCGCCACTCTGAAATTCACTCCAGAAAAGGATGCTGCAAAAACTACCGATTTGAAGGATCTGGATGATCTTCTAAATGAAGATCGTACAATTATCAAACAGTCAAAATCATCAGGAGAAAAGGATGTATTCGTGCCTTATTTTCCTACTTCAATGCAAGAGCATTCTAAGTTTCAGAACTGGATCGCAAATGCTAAGTTTCCAGCAAAGCTAAAAATGCCAACTTCTATAAAGAAATATGGTGGACTAACAGATTCAGATGATCATATATTTGATTTTATTACTGCCGGAAGACTTGAACGATGGTCGGAAGAAACATGGTGCCACATGCTGGTACAGACCTTTACTGGGCCTGTAAGAGTATGGTTTGATGCATTACCAAATGCACAGATAAGTGGCTTTGAAGACCTAAGGACGAAATTCCTAAGGCAATTTAGTCAACAACGGAAGTGTACAAAAGAAGTGACAGAAGTACATAACATTCGAAGAAGAAATGATGAAAGCCTTGAAAGCTTCGTTATGCGTTTTAACAATGAAACTATGAAAATATCTGGAGCACAGGATCAATTACGTATATCTGGCTTTTGTCATGGTGTTCGACACACGCACTTGGTGGAAAAGTTACATGAGGATCTGCCTCAAACAATGGAAGTGCTTATGGATCGTGTCAGGACCTATGTAAAAGGAAGAAGTGCTTCCGGAAATATCCAGGGTATCAGCACTCAAAAACCATCTCAGAAGAATGGCAATTACCGGCATGCAAATGCAAGTGTCTCCACTGCACCAACAAGAAATCAATCCTGGAAAAAGTTTAGATCTCAACCCTATGATCGTAAAGGAGAAAGTAATTATGGAGGATACAAGAAGACCTGGGAGCCCAGATCTAATGATTTTTCGTCACTTACAAAAACTCCCAGTGAGATCTTAGCGACGGAGAATGTTCAATTTTCGAAACCTCAAAGGACTTACAATCCTTTAGGAAGTGACATGGGTAAATATTGTGATTACCATAAAGATCGTGGTCATGATACAGACAACTGCAGACACTTGCGAGGCGAGATTGAAAAAGCCATCAAATCCGGAAAATTGTCGCATCTGGTTAAAAATATTAAGGAGGGACGTCCTCCAGCTGCTAAACAAGCTGTGATCGCTATGATACGAAGAGGATCGAACACTTGGCATCGCAATGTTAAGACAAAGTTTGAAGAAGAAAAATGGAAAAGTCAAGAGATTACATTTCCACCATTGAATGGTAGAGAATCAAGAGAAGATCCAGTAATTGTGACTGTTGGTATTGCTGGGTTTCTAGTGAAACGGACCTATCTTGATACTGGAAGTGCGTCGGAAATCATGTATGAATCTTGTTTCCGAAGGATGGGATTGGATGTGCAGCAAAGGCTAAAGCCTCATAATTCCACTCTAATTGGTTTTTCTGGAGAGGTGGTGCATCCCATGGGAGAAATAACTCTCCCAGTGATCTTTGGTGATGATAAACTATTTCGAGAAGAGATGATGACTTTTATTGTGGTTGCAACTCCTTCCCCCCACAATGTCATTATCGGTCGACCTGGGCTTAAAGTTTTGGGCGCTATAGTTTCGACGGCGCATGGTTTAGTTCGATTCCCAACTCCAAGGGGAATCGCAACAGTAACAACAGATGCAGATCCACAAGTAGCCCTGGTTGAGAAACCTTTGATATCAAAAGGAGGATTGAAGGATATTAAAAATGATACTGTAGAAAAGAATAAGTGGATCATAAATGAGAAGTTTCCAGATCAGACAATTGAAGTTGGATCGCAATTACAAGGAGAAACAAGAAAAAAGTTGTTTCAGTTATTAAAAGACAATGTGGATATCTTCGCATGGGAACCGTCGGATATGACGGGGGTCCCTAGACATCTCGCTGAACACAAATTAAACGTCTATCCAGGTGTAAAACCTGTCCAGCAGAAGCGAAGAATCTATGACCAAATTCGAAACAAGGTAGTCAAGGAAGAAGTGGATAAGCTTGTGGAAGCGGGCATCCTTAGGGAAGTGCTTTACCAAACATGGGTTGCAAACCCTGTCTTGGTCCTAAAGCCTGATAAATCTTGGCGGATGTGCATTGACTTCAAAGATCTTAATAAGGCATGTCCGAAAGATTGTTATCCACTTCCGGAAATAGATCTAAAAGTTGATTCTTTGGCAGGATACCGATGGAAGTATTTTCTAGACGCATATAAAGGATACCATCAGATCTTTATGGCTGAGGGTGATGAAGACAAAACTGCGTTTATTACAAACGAAGGCTTATTCTGTTATAAAAAGATGCCATTCGGGCTAAAAAACGCTGGTGCAACTTACCAGCGCCTCATGGATAAGACCTTCCAATCGCAAGTCGGTAGAAATCTTGAAGCCTATGTGGATGATGTAGTCATTAAGAGTTCTCATGAGGAAGATATGATCAAAGACATTGAAGAGACCTTTAAAAACTTGCGGGGTATCAATATGAAATTAAACCCCAAGAAATGCTCATTTGCGATGGAAGAGGGCAAGTTTTTAGGGGTTTCTAGTTAACAAAGAGGGGATCCAGGCACATCCGAGAAAGGTTAAAGCGGTTATGGAAATGGAACTGCCTAAAACCCTTAAAGATATACAAACTCTAAATGGGCGCTTGGTGGCTTTACATAGATTTTTGTCAAAAGCGGCCGAAAGAGCTACACCCTTTATGAAAGTTTTGAAAGAAAGTTTAAAAGGAAGTTTTGAATGGACTTCCGAAGCCAATCAAGCATTTGAAGAATTGAAAACAGCTCTTGCTACACTTCCGACTTTAACTGCACCAAAAGTTGGTGAAGAGTTGATCATGTATTTGGCAGTAACGGATAATGCAGTAAGCGCTGTGTTAAGGAGCAATGATCCATCGACCATATACATCCGCCACCAAGCTCTGTTGCTTTGATTGTGCAAGCATGAGTTCATTTGAAAAAGCTTCATTAGGAATTTGTTGAAGACAGAAAATGTCAGTAGGGGTGCTTCCAAGTAGAGTGATCTTTTTTGCGATTGAACTCTCAGTGCAAGTATCACCATTTTTGATCTCCCATTGAGGGACAAAGGCAGCATTTACATCAACAGATTCCAAACCTCTACCAACGTTGCTTCTGAGGCTAACCAGATCTATCTCCTTCTTCAACCATTCAGAGGTAGGAACAGCAAAGCTCGGAGCATCCTTCTGCGAAGAAGAGGACGCATGAGCTAAAGTGGCCAAAGTTATCAAAGATGAGGTACCCTTCTGCAAAAATACTTACATCAGAAAAACCTGGTTCTTGTGACATATCAGGTGAGTTCAATAAATAATCATCAATATTAAAATCATCAGTAGGAGGGGGGGGGGGGTTACCGCAACATCAATCTTTGACTGCACACCCTCTCTTGGCTGATCATTTGCTTCAAAGTTTTCCGTAGAATCGGAAATGACCTCGGTAGTTTCAGAAGTGATTACCTTGGATTGATGAGGAGATGATTGCAAGTTCCAACGAGGAGATTTCCTCTTAGACACAAGGGGCTCACCTGCTTCCTTAGCAACAGATGCTTTTGTGGACCTCTTTACTTTGCTTCCACCTTTAGGCGGTAGTGATGCTTTTGAAGAAACGCTAACATGACTCTCAACGATCTCTTTGTTTTTACCCTTGAGGGTATTTTCTCCACTACTTCCAGCATTACCTTTGACCGTTTTAGCGACATCAGCAACATCGCTACTCCCAGAATTGACCTCAGACACTTTCTCAAAAACTACAGCATCTGGCTGCACATCCACTTGCGACTTAACTTGATCATTTGCCTCTTCAGGACGAAAATCCAAGAAAGAACTGGCCGTTTGCCGAATAAATGGCATAGACCCCTCATCCATCAGTTCAGCCCCAAGGTCAACATCATCAAAACTTTTCAGCTGCATGGCTTCGAAAAGATCCATCTCTGTAAAATAAATAAAAATTTATCAAATATTATTGAGACATTTTAAGGGTGTGATCGCAAGTGTTGAAAGGGTAATTCCTTACCCTTCCCTTGATTTGTCAGAATCGGCCAAAGTTCAGGGGTAAACCAAGCCCTACTCATTCTACTAAAAAGCAGAATGGCTTCCGGAAGTTCCCGGATAGGGCTTGCACATGACACAAGCTTATCAAAAGACTCTTGACTATAATCACCATCATTTGGGTTTGGATCGTGAACCACATCTTCCACATCCCTCCACTCCATTTGAAGAGGAATGCATCGATCATCGATGTAGAAAAATTTAGATTTCCAGGAACGAGGATTGGGTGGAAGATGGGTGCTAATTCTTTTAACTGCCCTCCTACGCTCGAACGTATACCAATCGCCAGCCATGGTGATTCTATAAAAAGCCCTAAAAAGATTGACACTTGGAGACACATTAACAGCCCTACAAGTGGCTTCGAAATGACTTAAACGCGAAAACCCTTGGATATGCATTTGAGAAACATGGATCTTGAAAAACATCAGAACTCTCATAAGAAATTTAGTAAACGGAAGACGATAATTCCCGAGTTTGAACATATCGACATAAATCCCAATTTTACCGTCAGGAAAAGGGGAAATGGGAGTTTTCGGCAATGGAAGAGTTGGATTCAATGACAGAGGGATATTGTACCGCTCAATAACTTCATCCAAGTCGCGAGGCGACATGGTTGAAAACGAGATATGCATATTATGCTTACTCGAATCGTCGTCGACCTTAACTGACGGCGACGCCATGAAAATGCAATAAAAAAGCACGAAAGAAATCGACTGACCTTTCAAAAGGAAAAAGCTTGAAGAAAAATTAGGGCTTGAAGAACAAAGAGAGCGACGGCAGTGAAGAAATGTAGAGAATAAAAAATGGAAAAGGATTATATATGGGGCAAAAAATCTCGGATACGAATAACCGTTTGAATTTAAAAATTCAAAAATGAAAAACTGAAAACTGTCCCGTCATTTAATCCTCGGTTGACACGTGTATTGACGGGTACCAAAAGTACTTGAGTACAGATCAACATGCAACACGCGCCTGACAAGTCAGTTAGAATTTTACATTTGCAGAAGCGCCTCCTTGTAATAACACGTTAATTTCCTTGTAAGGATGTGACGATTACATTTGCAGGAGCATTCTGCTTTAAAGACAAATAAAGTCTCTTGATCTATTAAAGAGCTGGCTTCACTAGCATTCCCTATGACGATCTTTGTACCTTAGTCCTTAGTCGTTTCTACAAAACAACATAAGGACTAGGGGGACTTGATGACCAGATCTATGAAATTGTAGAACATTGGAAAATTTCTGATCTTTGAAATTTGGGATCTGCACAAAAGAGAAATGTGCATTACACTCTTTTTTCCTTAGTTTCGGTTTTTTCCCACAGGGTTTTTCCGAACAAGGTTTTTAATGAGGTAACAAATCAAAAACACATGCGAACTTAATAAGGATGATCGATTAAGGTTCCCAAACCTCAGCGGAAATACGAGACACTTTTTAACTTCTAGTCCAATAATTATTGCTCGAATAATCAATGGACTAGGGGGACTTGATGAGGATAGGTCAAGACCGGACATGCAAGTGTCCTGGCATCTACACTTCCGATAGTAAAGATCCTGAGAGCAAGTGTCACACAGAGAATGAGCTGGAAGCGATGCAGTTGCAGACGAACAAGATGCAAGTGCATCCGACCAACTCATGAAGATGCGACTTCAGAGGCTCTATAAATAGTTCTTTCACTCATTTGCAATGTAACTTCTGATTCCAGAAAACACACATTTACTGTGTGATTTCCTTGTTTGTACCCTAAATATTGAGATATTAATAAATCCATTGATTCATCGATTATTCTTCTTCGATTAGCTTGTTCCTAGTTGAATTATAATCTCTCATTTACATACGGTGGGATTTTGTGGTTCATCAGTTGGCATGGATTGCGGAGAAACCTTTAGCCCGGTGGTCAAACCGTCGACAATACGAACCGTTCTTACGTTGGCTCTATCAAAGGACTGGCAAATCCATCAACTTGACGTTAAGAACGCGTTCCTACACGGCACCCTTGTTGAGACGGTTTACATGCATCAACCACCCGGATTCAGAGATCATCGATTTCCAAATCACATTTACCGGTTGAAGCGATCCTTATACGGATTGAAACAAGCACCCCGGGCATGGTACAAAAGGTTCACGGATTATGCCTCTCACATCGGCTTCTCACACAGTCAGAGCGATCATTCACTCTTCATTTATCATAAAGGGAAAGATGTTGCCTACCTTCTTTTATATGTCGACGACATAATCCTCACAACCTCGTCCGAGCAGCTTCGACACTATCTCATGGGCTTGTTATTTAAAGATTTTTCCATGAAGGATTTGGGGCCACTAAACTATTTTTTGGGAATTTCGGTTACAAGGACTGCCTCTTCACTCACTTTATCGCAACATAAGTATGCCAAAGAGATCCTCCAACGGGCTGGCATGGAATCCTGCAATCCGGCCACTACACCGGTTGATGCCGGCACAAAAGTAAGCAAAACCGATGGCGATCCTCTTCCCGACGGAACCGAGTATAGGCAACTTGCCGGGGCGTTACAATACTTAACGATTACGCGACCAGACATTACATATGCGGTACAACAAGCTTGTCTACACATGCATGCTCCACATACATCGCACATGCATGCGCTCAAACGCATATTACGCTACGTAAAAGGAACGGTTGAGTCTCCGGTTAGTAAATTACTTGCCTACACCGAAGCGGACTGGGACGGTTGTCCGGACACACGTCGGTCCACATCCGGTTATTGCATTTATCTCGGAGACAGTCTTATTTCATGGTCGTCCAAACGCCAACCCACCCTGTCCAGGTCAAGTGCTGAAGCAGAATACCGAGGGGTGGCCAACGTCGTAGCCGAAGTCTGTTGGTTACGTAATCTGTTACTTGAGATACATAATCCACATAATCATGCCACCATTGTCTATTGTGACAATGTCAGTGCCGTCTACCTAACCGACAACCCGGTCTAACATCAGCGGACCAAACATATTGAGATGGACATTCATTTCGTTCGTGAAAAAGTCCAGCGGGGGCAGGTTCGGGTGCTTCATGTTCCGTCTCGTTACCGGATAGCGGATATTTTTACTAAAGGGTTGCCTCGGGTGCTTTTCGATGATTTTCGCTCCAGTCTTAACATTCACAAGCCTCCTGATAAGACTGCGGGGGTATATTAGCTTGTATAGCAAGTTTGTATCATATCAATTATATTTATTATAATTGATATGGAAATCATGTATTTTGTATAGGTGATTTTGTAGATCACGTAAGTTAGGCAAGTAGCTCAGTTGTAACTCTATATATTGATTCATTTGTGAAATAGAATGCAAGCTTTCAATAACCAAATTCTCAATCTTATAGAGATTATTTTTAATTTTAACTAGAATTTGATCCATCCGCGCGTTGCGGCAGGCAATTCGGGTTGTATTCCGTTAAATACGCGTTTTATCTTGAATTAGAGAAAGTAAGCATACGGTACATAAGTTAGTTAAATATATCAGTTTATTCTCAAATAGGTAAAGTGACTCTAGGTTTAGTCAATGAAGGTCTACTTACTTTCAAATCGATTTACTTTCAAATACGCGTTCTATCCTTAGTTCACTTGAAAAGTGGAAGTCAATGAAGGCCAACAACCTGCAGGTGCTAACGATAAAATGGACCTGCACGAAATCCGATCCGTTACAACATGTATCCTTAAAGCAAAAAAGACAACCATTTGTCTAACATGTGAGAAATGGAAGCAGTAATTTGACACATTACCTAATCAAATAAACTTTTTAGCAATTTATTGCATTAATCTGTTCATGTAGGAACCTGATATTTACATTGTTTCAACAACAATCTAACTATAATCAACAAAGTAAAACACTAACGAACTAATTATTGAATTAGCAGTCTCAAACACTCCCTAATACAAAATGGAGAACTGCATAAAAAAGGAAATGTTGTAACTACCAAAGATGCAGGCAGTTTTAATAAGCATTCCCAAACACTCCATAAATATAAATTGAGAACTTCAGATAAAAGTAGGTGATGTAATTACCAAAGATGGGGCTCCATGTCTGATTATTCACATCCAGGAAAACCTAAACAAACCTGAAAATTAAATTACATTAAGTTATCATCATCCTGAACATCCACACTATTAGTGAATCAAGACCTCACATGTAGAGGTGCACAAATCGGTTTTTTTTTAAGAACCGGTTCCAAACCGGTTTCGGTTTCATTGGATCATACAAAAACCGGTTCCGGCTAGAACCAGTTCCGGTTCGGTTCGGGGGCGAAAAACCCGGATCCGATAGGACCGGTTCCGGTTCGGTTCCAAACCGGTTCCAAAGAACCGATCAAAAAAACCGGTTCCAGAGAACCGGTCGCTGAAAAACGGGGCTGTGACTTTTTTTTTAGTATTTTAACACTTTTTTTACAAAAACAACACATAGAAAACATATTTCAAACTTCATTAAAACTACCATGTACGTGTTGGAACCGAACCGGCTAGTTTTTGAAACAAAATCCATTTTTGACTAGTAGTCAAAACACATGAGATTAAATGGTTTTGATGGGCATTAAGAAAAAAAACTTGGAAGGATGATGTTACAAGATTAGAGGGTGATTGCAGATTGTTGGACTAATCTTGTAATTGATCAATAGTTAGGGATTGGTTAGTAATGTTTTATTAATTATTTAATTGAGTTAGTATTATACTAGAATTAAGTTTGATTATTTAATTAGTTTTTTGCTTAGGTATTGATTAGTTTCCTAATATAAATAGGTTATTTGTTCTTCAAGTTTGATTAGTATAAAACTATAAATAGACTTTGATAAGGTCTTGATAGGTTGTCCCGATTTTATTAACTAATAAATATAGAGTATTTTTGGTTCTTGATTATTAAGGGTGATATCCATTACTAATTTTCACTCAAATATTACTACAGACGCCGACGATATTTGTGGGAGAATCTTGACACATGTGGCCTGTTTAAAGACAGGTCTTGGAGTTGGAGGTGGTCAAATGAGGAGTACTCTCACAAATATTGCTTATTATTTCTTCACTTCTGTCTAATGAATGTTTCATGGTGCCTAAAATACAATAAAATAGAACATGGATAAATGGAGAACTTATGGATGCAGAGAATCAATCATCTTAATATATTTCTTCACTTCAGTCTAAAGACCGGTTCCTCGTTTTTGGTTCCAGAACCGGTTCTTAAACCGGTACCTGGAAAACCGGTTTGGTTCCGGTTCTCTGACCCGCAATGCATAACCGGTTTGGAACCGGCGGTTTTTATTGGAACCGAACCGGTTCCGTCAGAACCGGTCTGAAAGCGGTTCGGTTCCGGTTCGGTTCGGCGGTTCCGGAACCGGTTCGGATGTGCACCTCTACTCACATGCACACACACATTCAATCTCATATCTCACTTGTAACGATAGGCACCTTGAAGCTCGACCGCTTAATTTATATATATTACAATATTAATTGGGTTTATGTGAGGTGTTTTTTACTATTCATAGCTGGCCACATTTTAGTCTCCGCGTGTCCCAAACAACACTGTCCTCCATTTTACGTTTAGTCTCCACGTGTCCTCAACAACTGTCCTCCATTTTACTTATTGGGTTTTCTTGGGCGGTGATGACGAGAGAGAAGAGAAAAAACCGGTTGCTCACAAATCAAAATGTCTCACAATCTACCACCACCTCAATCAATTGTTGTGGCATCTTTGTATCTTCTCTCCAGCATTTGCTATCTACAATTTAATCATCGATCTGCACTGTTGAACCCTTAACTTCGCCTTATCTTCAGCACGTCAATGGTGTCGTCGAAGGAAGGTAAAAAGGAATAAACCCTAATCCAAATTTTTATGGTGGTTGGGAAAGGTGCATAAACCCTAATGTGAATTAGACGCAGAGGCATAAATTTCCAATCAGGTTAGTAATCCACTATTACCATTAAAATTGATCTGATTGACCAAAATGCTTCTTACCTGAACTTCAATTAACATTGATGTATCATCATTTTGTTGCAGAAGTTGTCGCCACACAACCACCTTAAAAATCGATATAAAATAATTACTTTATCAGGTAAAAGTTATTTGATTTGCAATGCCTCAGGAGTGTTTGTGATTTTCAAAAGCTTCATCATTTTTTCAGAACATGCAATTGATTCAACAGCTGTTGTGTGTATTATAGGAGTTACATTAAAATTGAAGTTAGTTAAGGTAGAATCTACATATTGTATGGATATGATCACGTATTAATAAATGTATGTCCGGAAAGTATTTAAGCCTACGGGGTTACACGTCTCGACACTAATGTATATGTATTAATTAATTAGTTAATTAATATTTATCACGAACATTTAACGAGTTTTCGTTAAAAACTGACAGTTAATTGTTAACAGGGGTGTTAGTTGTAATTAGAGAGAGTTGTAATTTGATTACAATTAGGAAAAGGCTTTGGGATAGGCCTTAGGGCCGAAAATCGTAAAGCCCTATCCCAAACCCTAACTTGATTATCAAGTTCCTAAACCCTATAAATAAACCTTATGGGTTTAAGGTTTATTTGCTGCATTTTATCTGATAAAGTGCAAAACCCTAATCTCTCTCTATGCTCTCTCTCTAATTTACGGCAAAGGAAAAGAACCCTAGGGGTTCGATTTTCCTTGTGGTTCGACCAAGCTTTATCAAGGAGAAGAGTTCGTGATCAAGTACTAGCATACGTACATCGGTGTGTCGTGTGTGCGATCGTAGAGGGATTTACTTCAAATCCTAGAGGATCTTCTCTTGCCGAGCTAAAAAGGTACACAACATCTATCCGGTTAATTAGATTAATTCATAGGATTAATTCCGCTGCGTACTCGTGAATAATCTGATAAATAGTTATATAAACCTACAGTGGTATCACGAGCCACCTATGATTTTAGTTAAGTACCGGGAATAAAAACTTGGAAGGGGGGGGGGGGGTAACCAAATCAGATTCTAGCTTTTCGATCCATTTAAAAATCGTGTTTTATAATTGGAAAAAGGTTTCGTAAATTGGTAAAAACGAAAAAACTCAAAAAATTTGATGGAAAACGACTTTTCGACCCGATCGAAAAGTCCCCTGATCGAAAACTGCTTCTCGACCCGATCGGAAACCCTTGTTCCGATCGGAAACCCTTGTTGCTCCGATCGGAAATCCTTGTACGATCGGAAACCCTTGTTTTCCGATCGAAAACCCAAATCGAAAAGTGCCATTCTCGATCGGAAACCCTGATTCCTGATCGAAAACTATATAATGGATCGAAAACCTCTAGCCGAATCGGAAACCCAAATTTTAGGTCTAAAATTTAATTTTGTGATCTAAAATTAAGAACCCAAGTTTTTGTTATTTGATAATCAACATGTTGTACCTTTATTTTAAATGTTAAAAGGAAGTAAAAACCATGATGTTTAATGCAAATCGTTCGTGGTTATTACTTATATCAAAGAGGATTAAAATGAAAATTATATTAGATAATTAGAAACCCTAAGATTATGTGATTATTGTGATAATTGTGACATAATAAAAGGTTTTAAATGCAAAATTGTTTTATGAAAATCGAAATTTGCTTAAATAACTATTGAAATATGATTTTGTTTATAAAATAATATTTGTGTCCTAAAACTCAAAAGAAACACCGGCTCACCCATTTGAACACACTCTAAGAGAGGTATAAGTCGGGTCGCCATGCTTCCTTAAAGTGGGTAGGTTTTTAATTGCAAAGTGCAAACCTCACCCCTACGCTTCTTTGTGTGTTGCAAATGGAGCTACCGAGCTCTTTTGATTTGGAAGACAAACTAAGAATTTTATAAACACATTATATTATGTGATGAAGGTGTGCATGAACCTTCACACATAACATTTTTGATCACACATCAAAATTGTTTTGACCCAAACCAAACTTAAGTCTTTGCCATCCACCTTGAAAAGGACACTTGTGGATGTCATCTTACTCATTGGTACACAATGGTAAAATGGCATTTACATGGCAAATTCCCACTCATTGGTATACAATGGTGGACAATTTGTGCGTTCTTAGTTGGACGACTTAAAGCGAGCTAGGCGGTGAGACCCTTAGCCCGTGCCAAAAGATGGGATGAAACATGACTACAAATCACTTGGTGCAAGTTGTAGGTCCCAAAAAATCTAGGAATTGTATTTGGAATACAATTATTGATCGTCACTTACCTTTTGAATGGATCATTTCTAGCAGTTCAACTGATGAAATGAGGGCATGTCATTAGGATCCTAGCCTTAATAAGCTTAATTGTTTAAAGTTATTTAAACATTGGGTAATTAAATTATTAAGGACTTAATTATCGAAAATACTGATTTTTGAACTTAATCGGTTTTGTAGATGGCAACAAACCCTCCTCAAAACAATGTTGGTCATGCTTTTCGTCAAATGTTTGAAAGAGAAAAGCTGAATGGATCTAACTTCAATGACTGGTACCGTCAACTAAGGATTGTCCTTAGAGTTGAAAGGATGACCGATGTCCTTGAAAATCATTGGCCGACCGAGCCAGCTGCTAATGCTTCTGATCAAGAGAAAGCGTTCTACAATGCAGAGTATAGCAGATACGATGAGGTTGCTTGCATGATGATCTCGAGTATGACTCCCGATCTTCAGAAGCAATACGAATTTCATACACCTTGTGATATGATCAAAGAGCTAAAGAAGATATATGAAAAACAAGTTGGTGTTGAATTGTTCGACCTAGTTGTGGAACTCCACGACTTGAAGCTTGAAACTGGTAAATCGGTCAGTAGTCATGTGCTCAAGATGAAGAGCTACTTTGACAAATTGGAATTGCTCAATTATAGGTATAATCAGGCTGTGGCAGTTGGCATGATCCTCAAATCTCTTACGAAGGATTTTGAGGGTTTTGTGCGCAACTACAACATGCATAGTATGACTAAGACTATACCTGAGTTTCATGCTATGCTTGTCGAGTATGAAAAAACGATTCCTAAGAAGGCCACTGAAACACCCCAAGTTCTTATGATCAAGTGGGGCAAGATCCAAAAGGCTAAACGACCGCAAAAGGCGAAGGGCAAGAATGATGGTAAAGGAAAAGGCAAGGCAGTTGCGTTTGTTCCTAAAACCAAGCAAACCCCTCCGGCCGCAAAAGAGCATCCGGCTAAAGACCAGATCTGTCACCATATATTGTGGTAAAGTTGGACACTGGAAGAGGAACTGTCCTACCTAACTAGCTGAGTTGATATATTGTGTTAGACAATTGTCATTATGCACCTTCTATCACTAGAGGTGTTATTTCAGTTTCTTTGTTGAAAAACCAAGGATTTATTAATGCATTTAATAATATCGGTATTTCAGTTTCTAAAAATAATGTTCATTATTTTGATGCTATTCCTTGTGATGGCATTTATGAAATTGATATGCGTGGTTGTGTTTCAAATAATTCAATGTTCACTGTTAGCAAACGAGCCAAAACTAGTTTGGACTCTACCTATCTTTGGCACTGTCGTCTTGCCCATGTTGGCAAAAACCGCATTGAAAGTCTTCAACGTGAAAGGATCTTACAATCAAATGATGAATCATTTGATAAATGTGTTTCCTGTATCTTAGGAAAGATGACAAGAAAACCCTTTCCGAACAAGCCGCAAATGGCTAAAGAACTACTTGGACTCATTCATACTGATGTTTGTGGCCCATTTAGACATGTGTCAAGAAAAGGTGCTAGCAACTTCGTGACTTTCACGGATGATTTCAGGCGTTATGGTTATGTTTACTTGCTTAAACATAAACATGAAGTGTTTGAAACATTCAAAGAGTTCAAGAACGAAGTAGAAAATCAACTCGGAAAGACCATCAAGATCCTTCGATCGGATCGTGGTGGAGAATACTTAAGCCAAGAGTTTAAGGATTATCTTAAAGCGTGTGGAATTGTCCAACAGCTTACTCCTCCTTACACTCCTCAGCATAATGGAGTATCTGAGAGGAGGAATCAAACCTTACTAGAAATGGTGAGGTCGATGATGAACCTTACAACTCTCCCAATATCATTTTGGGATTTTGCTCTAGAAACCGTTGTACGCATTCTAAATATGGTTCCAACCAAGAAGGTTGAAAAGACACCGCATCAATTGTGGCATGGAGAAGTCCCTGTGTTGTCTTACTTAAGAGTCTGTGGATGTGAGGCACTTGTGAAGCGTGATACGCCTGACAAACTACAACCCAGGACTACTAA
>JBCNJP010010331.1:0-22863 GCA_039602395.1 Deinandra increscens subsp. villosa | reverse complement strand
TGGTCCTAAACACAACTTATTGGTTATATACACACCTTACTAGGACTTATTGGTTCTAACCGACCCTCATTGCCCTACTAAACACACCTTATTGGGCCATCATTGGTCCTAAACATAACTTATTGGTTATATACACACCTTAGTGGGACTCATTAGTCCCAACTAAACACACCATATTGGGCCATAATTGGTCGTAAACACAACTTATTGGTTATATAAACACCTTATTAGGACTCATTGGTGCCAACTAACCTTCATTGTCCCTAAACCCACTTTATTGTGCCATCATTGGTCCTAAACACAACGTATTGGTCATATACACACATTAGTGGGACTCATTGGTCCCAACTAAACACACCTTATTGGGCCATAATTGGTCGTAAACACAACTTATTGGTTATATACACACTTTATTGGGACTCATTGGTCCCAACGGACCCTCATTGCCCTTAAACACACATTATTGGGCCATCATTGGTCCTAAACACAACTTATTGGTTATATAAGACACACCTTACTAGGACTTATTGGTCCCAACCGACCCTCATTGCCCTACTAAACACACCTTATTGGGCCATCATTGGTCCTAAACACAACTTATTGGTTATATACACACCTTAGTGGGACTCATTAGTCCCAACTAAACACACATTATTGGGCCATCATTGGTCCTAAACACAACTTATTGGTTATATACACACCTTACTAGGACTTATTGGTTCTAACCGACCCTCATTGCCCTACTAAACACACCTTATTGGGCCATCATTGGTCCTAAACATAACTTATTGGTTATATACACACCTTAGTGGGACTCATTAGTCCCAACTAAACACACCATATTGGGCCATAATTGGTCGTAAACACAACTTATTGGTTATATAAACACCTTATTAGGACTCATTGGTGCCAACTAACCTTCATTGTCCCTAAACCCACTTTATTGTGCCATCATTGGTCCTAAACACAACGTATTGGTCATATACACACATTAGTGGGACTCATTGGTCCCAACTAAACACACCTTTTTGGGCCATAATTGGTCGTAAACACAACTTATTGGTTATATACACACTTTATTGGGACTCATTGGTCCCAACGGACCCTCATTGCCCTTAAACACACATTATTGGGCCATCATTGGTCCTAAACACAACTTATTGGTTATATAAGACACACCTTACTAGGACTTATTGGTCCCAACCGACCCTCATTGCCCTACTAAACACACCTTATTGGGCCATCATTGGTCCTAAACACAACTTATTGGTTATATACACACCTTAGTGGGACTCATTAGTCCCAACTAAACACACATTATTGGGCCATCATTGGTCCTAAACACAACTTATTGGTTATATACACACCTTACTAGGACTTATTGGTTCTAACCGACCCTCATTGCCCTACTAAACACACCTTATTGGGCCATCATTGGTCCTAAACATAACTTATTGGTTATATACACACCTTAGTGGGACTCATTAGTCCCAACTAAACACACCATATTGGGCCATAATTGGTCGTAAACACAACTTATTGGTTATATACACACCTTAGTGGGACTTATTAGTCCCAACTAAACACACATTATTGGGCCATCATTGGTCCTAAACACAACTTATTGGTTATATACACACCTTAGTGGGACTTATTAGTCCCAACTAAACACACCATTATTGGGCCATCATTGGTCCTAAACACAACTTATTGGTTATATACACACCTTACTAGGACTTATTGGTCCTAACCAACCCTCATTGCCCTACTAAACACACCTTATTGGTGCCACAACTTATTGGTTATATACACACCTTATTGGGACTCATTGGTCCCAACGGACCCTCATTGCCCTTAAACACACATTATTGGGCCATCATTGGTCCTAAACACAACTTATTGGTTATATAAGACACACCTTACTAGGACTTATTGGTCCCAACCGACCCTCATTGCCCTACTAAACACACCTTATTGGGCCATCATTGGTCCTAAACACAACTTATTGGTTATATACACACCTTAGTGGGACTCATTAGTCCCAACTAAACACACATTATTGGGCCATAATTGGTCGTAAACACAACTTATTGGTTATATAAACACCTTATTAGGACTCATTGGTGCCAACTAACCCTCATTGTCCCTAAACCCACTTTATTGTGCCATCATTGGTCCTAAACACAACGTATTGGTCATATACACACATTAGTGGGACTCATTAGTCCCAACTAAACACACCTTTTTGGGCCATAATTGGTCGTAAACACAACTTATTGGTTATATACACACTTTATTGGGACTCATTGGTCCCAACGGACCCTCATTGCCCTTAAACACACATTATTGGGCCATCATTGGTCCTAAACACAACTTATTGGTTATATAAGACACACCTTACTAGGACTTATTGGTCCCAACCGACCCTCATTGCCCTACTAAACACACCTTATTGGGCCATCATTGGTCCTAAACACAACTTATTGGTTATATACACACCTTAGTGGGACTCATTAGTCCCGAACTAAACACACATTATTGGGCCATCGTTGGTCCTAAACACAACTTGTTGGTTATATACACACCTTAGTGGGACTCATTAGTCCTAACTAAACACACCATATTGGGCCATAATTGGTCGTAAACACAACTTATTGGTTATATAAACACCTTATTAGGACTCATTGGTGCCAACTAACCCTCATTGTCCCTAAACCCACTTTATTGTGCCATCATTGGTCCTAAACACAATGTATTGGTCATATACACACATTAGTGGGACTCATTGGTCCCAACTAAACACACCTTTTTGGGCCATAATTGGTCATAAACACAACTTATTGGTTATATACACACACTTTATTGGGACTCATTGGTCCCAACGGACCCTCATTGCCCTTAAACACACATTATTGGGCCATCATTGGTCCTAAACACAACTTACTGGTTATGTAAGACACACCTTGCTAGGAGTTATTGGTCCCAACCGACCCTCATTGCCCTACTAAACACACCTTATTGGGCCATCATTGGACCTAAACACAACTTATTGGTTATATACACACCTTAGTGGGACTTATTAGTCCCAACTAAACACACATTATTGGGCCATCATTGGTCCTAAACACAACTTATTGGTTATATACACACCTTACTAGGACTTATTGGTTCTAACCGACCCTCATTGCCCTACTAAACACACCTTATTGGGCCTTGGTCTAAACAAATTATTGGTTATATACACACTTTATTGGGACTCATTGGTCCCAACGGACACTCATTGCCCTTAAACACACATTATTGGGCCATCATTGGTCCTAAACACAACTTCTTGGTTATATCAGACACACCTTACTAGGACTTATTGGTCCCAACCGACCCTCATTGCCCTACTAAACACTCCTTATAGGGCCATCATTGGTCCTAAACACAACTTATTGGTTATATACAAACCTTAGTGGGACTCATTAGTCCCAACTAAACACATATTATTGGGCCATCATTGGTCCTAAACACAACTTATTGGTTATATACACACCTTACTAGGACTTATTGGTTCTAACCGACCCTCATTGCCCTACTAAACACACCTTATTAGGCCACAACTTATTGGTTATATACACACTTTATTGGGACTCATTGGTCCCAACGGACCCTCATTGCCCTTAAACACACATTATTGGGCCATCATTGGTCCTAAACACAACTTATTGGTTATATACACACCTTAGTGGGACTTATTAGTCCCAACTAAACACACATTATTGGGCCATCATTGGTCCTAAACACAACTTATTGGTTATATACACACCTTAGCGGGACTTATTAGTCCCAACTAAACACACATTATTGGGCCATCATTGGTCCTAAACACAACTTATTGGTTATATACACACCTTACTAGGACTTATTGGTTCTAACCGACCCTCATTGCCCTACTAAACACACCTTATTGGGCCTACACAACTTATTGGTTATATACACACTTTATTGGGACTCATTGGTCCCAACGGACCCTCATTGCCCTTAAACACACATTATTGGGCCATCATTGGTCCTAAACACAACTTATTGGTTATATAAGACACACCTTACTAGGACTTATTGGTCCCAACCGACCCTCATTGCCCTACTAAACACACCTTATTGGGCCATCATTGGTCCTAAACACAACTTATTGTTTATAGACACACCTTAGTGGGACTCATTAGTCCGAACTAAACACACATTATTGGGCCATAATTGGTCGTAAACACAACTTATTGGTTATATAAACACCTTATTAGGAGTCACTGGTGCCAACTAACCCTCATTGTCCCTAAACCCACTTTATTGTGCCATCATTGGTCCTAAACACAACGTATTGGTCATATACACACATTAGTGGGACTCATTGGTCCCAACTAAACACACCTTTTTGGGCTATAATTGGTCGTAAACATAACTTATTGGTTATATACACACTTTATTGGGACTAATTGGTCCCAACGGACCCTCATTGCCCTTAAACATACATTATTGGGCCATCATTGGTCCTAAACACAACTTATTGGTTATATAAGACACTCCTTACTAGGACTTATTGGTCCCAACCGACCCTCATTGCCCTACTAAACACACCTTATTGGGCCATCATTCGTCCTAAACACAACTTATTGGTTATATACACACCTTAGTGGGACTCATTAGTCCGAACTAAACATACATTATTGGGCCATCGTTGGTCCTAAACACAACTTATTGGTTATATACACACCTTACTAGGACTTATTGGTTCTAACCGACCCTCATTGCCCTACTAAACACACCTTATTGGGCCATCATTGGTCCTAAACATAACTTACTGGTTATATACACACCTTAGTAGGACTCATTAGTCCCAACTAAACACACCATATTGGGCCATAATTGGTCATAAACACAACTTATTGGTTATGTAAACACCTTATTAGGACTCATTGGTGCCAACTAACCTTCATTGTCCCTAAACCCACTTTATTGTGCCATCATTGGTCCTAAACACAACGTATTGGTCATATACACACATTAGTGGGACTCATTGGTCCCAACTAAACACACCTTTTTGGGCCATAATTGGTCGTAAACACAACTTACTGGTTATATACACACTTTATTGGGACTCATTGGTCCCAACGGACCCTCATTGCCCTTAAACACACATTATTGGGCCATCATTGGTCCTAAACACAACTTACTGGTTATATAAGACACACCTTACAAGGACTTATTGGTCCCAACCGACCCTCATTGCCCTACTAAACACACCTTATTGGGCCATCATTGGTCCTAAACACAACTTATTGGTTATATACACACCTTAGTGGGACTCATTAGTCCCAACTAAACACACATTATTGGGCCATCATTGGTCCTAAACACAACTTATTGGTTATATAAACACCTTATTAGGACACATTGGTGCCAACTAACCCTCATTGTCCCTAAACCCACTTTATTGTGCCATCATTTGTCCTAACCACAATGTATTGGTCATATACACACATTAGTGGGACTCATTGGTCCCAACTAAACACACCTTTTTGGGCCATAATTGGTCATAAACACAACTTATTGGTTATATACACACACTTTATTGGGACTCATTGGTCCCAACGGACCCTCATTGCCCTTAAACACACATTATTGGGCCATCATTGGTCCTAAACACAACTTACTGGTTATGTAAGACACACCTTGCTAGGAGTTATTGGTCCCAACCGACCCTCATTGCCCTACTAAACACACCTTATTGGGCCATCATTGGACCTAAACACAACTTATTGGTTATATACACACCTTAGTGGGACTTATTAGTCCCAACTAAACACACATTATTGGGCCATCATTGGTCCTAAACACAACTTATTGGTTATATACACACCTTACTAGGACTTATTGGTTCTAACCGACCCTCATTGCCCTACTAAACACACCTTATTGGGCCTCGTCACACTTATTGGTTATATACACACTTTATTGGGACTCATTGGTCCCAACGGACACTCATTGCCCTTAAACACACATTATTGGGCCATCATTGGTCCTAAACACAACTTCTTGGTTATATCAGACACACCTTACTAGGACTTATTGGTCCCAACCGACCCTCATTGCCCTACTAAACACTCCTTATAGGGCCATCATTGGTCCTAAACACAACTTATTGGTTATATACAAACCTTAGTGGGACTCATTAGTCCCAACTAAACACATATTATTGGGCCATCATTGGTCCTAAACACAACTTATTGGTTATATACACACCTTACTAGGACTTATTGGTTCTAACCGACCCTCATTGCCCTACTAAACACACCTTATTGGGCCATAACTTATTGGTTATATACACACTTTATTGGGACTCATTGGTCCCAACGGACCCTCATTGCCCTTAAACACACATTATTGGGCCATCATTGGTCCTAAACACAACTTATTGGTTATATACACACCTTAGTGGGACTTATTAGTCCCAACTAAACACACATTATTGGGCCATCATTGGTCCTAAACACAACTTATTGGTTATATACACACCTTAGCGGGACTTATTAGTCCCAACTAAACACACATTATTGGGCCATCATTGGTCCTAAACACAACTTATTGGTTATATACACACCTTACTAGGACTTATTGGTTCTAACCGACCCTCATTGCCCTACTAAACACACCTTATTGGGCCACAACTTATTGGTTATATACACACTTTATTGGGACTCATTGGTCCCAACGGACCCTCATTGCCCTTAAACACACATTATGCCATCATTGGTCCTAAACACAACTTATTGGTTATATAAGACACACCTTACTAGGACTTATTGGTCCCAACCGACCCTCATTGCCCTACTAAACACACCTTATTGGGCCATCATTGGTCCTAAACACAACTTATTGTTTATAGACACACCTTAGTGGGACACATTAGTCCGAACTAAACACACATTATTGGGCCATAATTGGTCGTAAACACAACTTATTGGTTATATAAACACCTTATTAGGAGTCACTGGTGCCAACTAACCCTCATTGTCCCTAAACCCACTTTATTGTGCCATCATTGGTCCTAAACACAACGTATTGGTCATATACACACATTAGTGGGACTCATTGGTCCCAACTAAACACACCTTTTTGGGCTATAATTGGTCGTAAACATAACTTATTGGTTATATACACACTTTATTGGGACTAATTGGTCCCAACGGACCCTCATTGCCCTTAAACATACATTATTGGGCCATCATTGGTCCTAAACACAACTTATTGGTTATATAAGACACTCCTTACTAGGACTTATTGGTCCCAACCGACCCTCATTGCCCTACTAAACACACCTTATTGGGCCATCATTCGTCCTAAACACAACTTATTGGTTATATACACACCTTAGTGGGACTCATTAGTCCGAACTAAACATACATTATTGGGCCATCGTTGGTCCTAAACACAACTTATTGGTTATATACACACCTTACTAGGACTTATTGGTTCTAACCGACCCTCATTGCCCTACTAAACACACCTTATTGGGCCATCATTGGTCCTAAACATAACTTACTGGTTATATACACACCTTAGTAGGACTCATTAGTCCCAACTAAACACACCATATTGGGCCATAATTGGTCATAAACACAACTTATTGGTTATGTAAACACCTTATTAGGACTCATTGGTGCCAACTAACCTTCATTGTCCCTAAACCCACTTTATTGTGCCATCATTGGTCCTAAACACAACGTATTGGTCATATACACACATTAGTGGGACTCATTGGTCCCAACTAAACACACCTTTTTGGGCCATAATTGGTCGTAAACACAACTTACTGGTTATATACACACTTTATTGGGACTCATTGGTCCCAACGGACCCTCATTGCCCTTAAACACACATTATTGGGCCATCATTGGTCCTAAACACAACTTACTGGTTATATAAGACACACCTTACAAGGACTTATTGGTCCCAACCGACCCTCATTGCCCTACTAAACACACCTTATTGGGCCATCATTGGTCCTAAACACAACTTATTGGTTATATACACACCTTAGTGGGACTCATTAGTCCCAACTAAACACACATTATTGGGCCATCATTGGTCCTAAACACAACTTATTGGTTATATACACACCTTACTAGGACTTATTGGTTCTAACCGACCCTCATTGCCCTACTAAACACACCTTATTGGGCCATCATTGGTCATAAACATAACTTATTGGTTATATACACACCTTAGTGGGACTCATTAGTCCCAACTAAACACACCATATTGGGCCATAATTGGTCGTATACACAACTTATTGGTTATATAAACACCTTATTAGGACTCATTGGTGCCAACTAACCCTCATTGTCCCTAAACCCACTTTATTGTGCCATCATTTGTCCTAAACACAATGTATTGGTCATATACACACATTAGTGTGACTCATTGGTCCCAACTAAACACACCTTTTTGGGCCATAATTGATCATAAACACAACTTATTGGTTATATACACACACTTTATTGGGACTCATTGGTCCCAACGGACCCTCATTGCCCTTAAACACGCATTATTGGGCCATCATTGGTCCTAAACACAACTTACTGGTTATATAAGACACACCTTACTAGGACTTATTGGTCCCAACCGACCCTCATTGCCCTACTAAACACACCTTATTGGGCCATCATTGGTCCTAAACACAACTTATTGGTTATATACACACCTTAGTGGGACTCATTAGTCCCAACTAAACACACATTATTGGGCCATCATTGGTCCTAAACACAACTTATTGGTTATATACACACCTTACTAGGACTTATTGGTTCTAACCGACCCTCATTGCCCTACTACACACACCTTATTGGGCCATCATTGGTCCTAAACATAACTTATTGGTTATATACACACCTTAGTAGGACTCATTAGTCCCAACTAAACACACCATATTGGGCCATAATTGGTCATAAACACAACTTATTGGTTATGTAAACACCTTATTAGGACTCATTGGTGCCAACTAACGTTCATTGTCCCTAAACCCACTTTATTGTGCCATCATTGGTCCTAAACACAACGTATTGGTCATATACACACATTAGTGGGACTCATTGGTCCCAACTAAACACACCTTTTTGGGCCAAAATTGGTCGTAAACACAACTTATTGGTTATATACACACTTTATTGGGACTCATTGGTCCCAACGGACCCTCATTGCCCTTAAACACACATTATTGGGCCATCATTGGTCCTAAACACAACCCAATGGTTATATAAGACACACCTTACTAGGAATTATTGGTCCCAACCGACCCTCATTGCCCTACTAAACACACCTTATTGGGCCATCATTGGTCCTAAACACAACTTATTGGTTATATACACACCTTAGTGGGACTTATTAGTCCCATTTAAACACACATTATTGGGCCATCATTGGTCCTAAGCATAAATTATTGGTTATATACACACCTTACTAGGACTTATTGGTTCTAACCGACCCTCATTGCCCTACTAAACACACCTTATTGGGCCACAACTTATTGGTTATATACACACTTTATTGGGACTCATTGGTCCCAACGGACCCTCATTGCCCTTAAACACACATTATTGGGCCATCATTGGTCCTAAACACAACTTATTGGTTATATAAGACACACCTTACTAGGATTATTGGTCCCAACCGACCCTCATTGCCCTACTAAACACTCCTTATAGGGCTATCATTGCTCCTAAACACAACTTATTGGTTATATACAAACCTTAGTGGGACTCATTAGTCCCAACTAAACACACATTTTTGGGCCATCATTGGTCCTAAACACAACTTATTGGTTATATACACACCTTACTAGGACTTATTGGTTCTAACCGACCCTCATTGCCCTACTAAACACACCTTATTGGGCCATCATTGGTCCTAAACATAACTTATTGGTTATATACACACCTTAGTTGGACTCATTAGTCCCAACTAAACACACGATATTGGGCCATAATTGGTCATAAACACAACTTATTGGTTATGTAAACACCTTATTAGGACTCATTGGTGCCAACTAACCTTCATTGTCCCTAAACCCACTTTATTGTGCCATCATTGGTCCTAAACACAACGTATTGGTCATATACACACATTAGTGGGACTCATTGGTCCCAACTAAACACACCTTTTTGGGCCATAATTGGTCGTAAACACAACTTACTGGTTATATACACACTTTATTGGGACTCATTGGTCCCAACGGACCCTCATTGCCCTTAAACACACATTATTGGGCCATCATTGGTCCTAAACACAACTTA
Source organism: Deinandra increscens subsp. villosa (assembly GCA_039602395.1). Taxonomy (NCBI): domain Eukaryota; kingdom Viridiplantae; phylum Streptophyta; class Magnoliopsida; order Asterales; family Asteraceae; genus Deinandra; species Deinandra increscens. The sequence continues at coordinate 12,529 of JBCNJP010010331.1, read as the reverse complement.
TTGGTTATATAAGACACACCTTACTGGGACTTATTGGTCCCAACCGACCCTCATTGCACTACTAAACACACCTTATTGGGCCATCATTGGTCCTAAACACAACTTATTGGTTATATACACACCTTAGTGGGACTCATTAGTCCGAACTAAACACACATTATTGGGCCATCGTTGGTCCTAAACACAACTTATTGGTTATATACACACCTTACTATGACTTATTGGTTCTAACCGACCCTCATTGCCCTACTAAACACACCTTATTGGGCCATCATTGGTCCTAAACATAACTTATTGGTTATATACACACCTTAGTGGGACTCATTAGTCCCAACTAAACACACCATATTGGGCCATAATTGGTCGTAAACACAACTTATTGGTTATATACACACCTTAGTGGGACTTATTAGTCCCAACTAAACACACATTATTGGGCCATCATTGGTCCTAAACACAACTTATTGGTTATATACACACCTTAGTGGGACTTATTAGTCCCATTTAAACACACATTATTGGTCCATCATTGGTCCTAAACATAAATTATTGGTTATATACACACCTTACTAGGACTTATTGGTTCTAACCGACCCTCATTGCCCTACTAAACACACCTTATTGGGCCACAACTTATTGGTTATATACACACTTTATTGGGACTCATTGGTCCCAACGGACCCTCATTGCCCTCAAACACACATTATTGGGCCATCATTGGTCCTAAACACAACTTATTGGTTATATAAGACACACCTTACTAGGATTATTGGTCCCAACCGACCCTCATTGCCCTACTAAACACTCCTTATAGGGCCATCATTGGTCCTAAACACAACTTATTGGTTATATACAAACCTTAGTGGGACTCATTAGTCCCAACTAAACACACATTATTGGGCCATCATTGGTCCTAAACACAACTTATTGGTTATATACACACCTTACTAGGACTTATTGGTTCTAACCGACCCTCATTGCCCTACTAAACACACCTTATTGGGCCATCATTGGTCCTAAACATAACTTATTGGTTATATACACACCTTAGTAGGACTCATTAGTCCCAACTAAACACACCATATTGGGCCATAATTGGTCATAAACACAACTTATTGGTTCTGTAAACACCTTATTAGGACTCATTGGTGCCAACTAACCTTCATTGTCCCTAAACCCACTTTATTGTGCCATCATTGGTCCTAAACACAACGTATTGGTCATATACACACATTAGTGGGACTCATTGGTCCCAACTAAACACACCTTTTTGGGCCATAATTGGTCGTAAACACAACTTACTGGTTATATACACACTTTATTGGGACTCATTGGTCCCAACGGACCCTCATTGCCCTTAAACACACATTATTGGGCCATCATTGGTCCTAAACACAACTTACTGGTTATATAAGACACACCTTACTAGGACTTATTGGTCCCAACCGACCCTCATTGCCCTACTAAACACACCTTATTGGGCCATCATTGGTCCTAAACACAACTTATTGGTTATATACACACCTTAGTGGGACTCATTAGTCCCAACTAAACACACATTATTGGGCCATCATTGGTCCTAAACACAACTTATTGGTTATATACACACGTTACTAGGACTTATTGGTTCTAACCGACCCTCATTGCCCTACTAAACACACCTTATTGGGCCATCATTGGTCCTAAACATAACTTACTGGTTATATACACACCTTAGTAGGACTCATTAGTCCCAACTAAACACACCATATTGGGCCATAATTGGTCATAAACACAACTTGTTGGTTATGTAAACACCTTATTAGGACTCATTGGTGCCAACTAACCTTCATTGTCCCTAAACCCACTTTATTGTGCCATCATTGGTCCTAAACACAACGTATTGGTCATATACACACATTAGTGGGACTCATTGGTCCCAACTAAACACACCTTTTTGGGCCATAATTGGTCGTAAACACAACTTACTGGTTATATACACACTTTATTGGGACTCATTGGTCCCAACGGACCCTCATTGCCCTTAAACACACATTATTGGGCCATCATTGGTCCTAAACACAACTTATTGGTTATATAAGACACACCTTACTGGGACTTATTGGTCCCAACCGACCCTCATTGCACTACTAAACACACCTTATTGGGCCATCATTGGTCCTAAACACAACTTATTGGTTATATACACACCTTAGTGGGACTCATTAGTCCGAACTAAACACACATTATTGGGCAATCGTTGGTCCTAAACACAACTTATTGGTTATATACACACCTTACTAGGACTTATTGGTTCTAACCGACCCTCATTGCCCTACTAAACACACCTTATTGGGCCATCATTGGTCCTAAACATAACTTATTGGTTATATACACACCTTAGTGGGACTCATTAGTCCCAACTAAACACACCATATTGGGCCATAATTGGTCGTAAACACAACTTATTGGTTATATACACACCTTAGTGGGACTTATTAGTCCCAACTAAACACACATTATTGGGCCATCATTGATCCTAAACACAACTTATTGGTTATATACACACCTTAGTGGGACTTATTAGTCCCAACTAAACACACATTATTGGGCCATCATTGGTCCTAAACACAACCTATTGGTTATATACACACCATACTAGGACTTATTGGTTCTAACCGACCCTCATTGCCCTACTAAACACACCTTATTGGGCCACAACTTATTGGTTATATACACACTTTATTGGGACTCATTGGTCCCAACGGACCCTCATTGCCTTTAAACACACATTATTGGGCCATCATTGGTCCTAAACACAACTTATTGGTTATATAAGACACACCTTACTAGGACTTATTGGTCCCAACCGACCATCATTGCCCTACTAAACACACCTTATTGGGCCATCATTGGTCCTAAACACAACTTATTGTTTATATACACACCTTAGTGGGACTCATTAGTGCGAACTAAACACACATTATTGGGCCATAATTGGTCGTAAACACAACTTATTGGTTATATAAACACCTTATTAGGACTCACTGGTGCCAACTAACCCTCATTGTCCCTAAACCCACTTTATTGTGCCATCATTGGCCCTAAACACAACGTATTGGTCATATACACACATTAGTGGGACACATTATTCCCAACTAAACACACCTTTTTGGGCGGGCTATAATTGGTCGTAAACACAACTTATTGGTTATATACACACTTTATTGGGACTCATTGGTCCCAACGGACCCTCATTGCCCTTAAACACACATTATTGGGCCATCATTGGTCCTAAACACAACTTATTGGTTATATAAGACACACCTTCTAGGACTTATTGGTCCCAACCGACCCTCATTGCCCTACTAAAAACACCTTATTGGGCCATCATTCGTCCTAAACACAACTTGATGGTTATATACACACCTTAGTGGGACTCATTAGTCCGAACTAAACACACATTATTGGGCCATCGTTGGTCCTAAACACAACTTGTTGGTTATATACACACCTTAGTGGGACTCATTAGTCCCAACTAAACACACCATATTGGGCCATAATTGGTCGTAAACACAACTTATTGGTTATATAAACACCTTATTAGGACACATTGGTGCCAACTAACCCTCATTGTCCCTAAACCCACTTTATTGTGCCATCATTTGTCCTAACCACAATGTATTGGTCATATACACACATTAGTGGGACTCATTGGTCCCAACTAAACACACCTTTTTGGGCCATAATTGGTCATAAACACAACTTATTGGTTATATACACACACTTTATTGGGACTCATTGGTCCCAACGGACCCTCATTGCCCTTAAACACACATTATTGGGCCATCATTGGTCCTAAACACAACTTACTGGTTATGTAAGACACACCTTGCTAGGAGTTATTGGTCCCAACCGACCCTCATTGCCCTACTAAACACACCTTATTGGGCCATCATTGGACCTAAACACAACTTATTGGTTATATACACACCTTAGTGGGACTTATTAGTCCCAACTAAACACACATTATTGGGCCATCATTGGTCCTAAACACAACTTATTGGTTATATACACACCTTACTAGGACTTATTGGTTCTAACCGACCCTCATTGCCCTACTAAACACACCTTATTGGGCCTTAACTTATTGGTTATATACACACTTTATTGGGACTCATTGGTCCCAACGGACACTCATTGCCCTTAAACACATATTATTGGGCCATCATTGGTCCTAAACACAACTTCTTTGTTATATAAGACACACCTTACTAGGACTTATTGGTCCCAACCGACCCTCATTGCCCTACTAAACACTCCTTATAGGGCCATCATTGGTCCTAAACACAACTTATTGGTTATATACAAACCTTAGTGGGACTCATTAGTCCCAACTAAACACACATTATTGGGCCATCATGGTCCTAAACACAACTTATTGGTTATATACACACCTTACTAGGACTTATTGGTTCTAACCGACCCTCATTGCCCTACTAAACACACCTTATTAGGCCACAACTTATTGGTTATATACACACTTTATTGGGACTCATTGGTCCCAACGGACCCTCATTGCCCTTAAACACACATTATTGGGCCATCATTGGTCCTAAACACAACTTATTGGTTATATACACACCTTAGTGGGACTTATTAGTCCCAACTAAACACACATTATTGGGCCATCATTGGTCCTAAACACAACTTATTGGTTATATACACACCTTAGCGGGACTTATTAGTCCCAACTAAACACACATTATTGGGCCATCATTGGTCCTAAACACAACTTATTGGTTATATACACACCTTATTAGGACTTATTAGTTCTAACCGACCCTCATTGCCCTACTAAACACACCTTATTGGGCCACAACTTATTGGTTATATACACACTTTATTGGGACTCATTGGTCCCAACGGACCCTCATTGCCCTTAAACACACATTATGCCATCATTGGTCCTAAACACAACTTATTGGTTATATAAGACACACCTTACTAGGACTTATTGGTCCCAACCGACCCTCATTGCCCTACTAAACACACCTTATTGGGCCATCATTGGTCCTAAACACAACTTATTGTTTATAGACACACCTTAGTGGGACACATTAGTCCGAACTAAACACACATTATTGGGCCATAATTGGTCGTAAACACAACTTATTGGTTATATAAACACCTTATTAGGACTCACTGGTGCCAACTAACCCTCATTGTCCCTAAACCCACTTTATTGTGCCATCATTGGTCCTAAACACAACGTATTGGTCATATACACACATTAGTGGGACTCATTGGTCCCAACTAAACACACCTTTTTGGGCTATAATTGGTCGTAAACATAACTTATTGGTTATATACACACTTTATTGGGACTAATTGGTCCCAACGGACCCTCATTGCCCTTAAACACACATTATTGGGCCATCATTGGTCCTAAACACAACTTATTGGTTATATAAGACACACCTTACTAGGACTTATTGGTCCCAACCGACCCTCATTGCCCTACTAAACACACCTTATTGGGCCATCATTCGTCCTAAACACAACTTATTGGTTATATACACACCTTAGTGGGACTCATTAGTCCGAACTAAACATACATTATTGGGCCATCGTTGGTCCTAAACACAACTTATTGGTTATATACACACCTTACTAGGACTTATTGGTTCTAACTGACCCTCATTGCCCTACTAAACACACCTTATTGGGCCATCATTGGTCATAAACATAACTTATTGGTTATATACACACCTTAGTGGGACTAATTAGTCCCAACTAAACACACCATATTGGGCCATAATTGGTCGTAAACACAACTTATTGGTTATATGAACACTTTATTAGGACTCATTGGTGCCAACTAACCCTCATTGTCCCTAAACCCACTTTATTGTGCCATCATTTGTCATAAACACAATGTATTGGTCATATACACACATTAGTGTGACTCATTGGTCCCAACTAAACACACCTTTTTGGGCCATAATTGATCATAAACACAACTTATTGGTTATATACACACACTTTATTGGGACTCATTGGTCCCAACGGACCCTCATTGCCCTTAAACACACATTATTGGGCCATCATTGGTCCTAATAAACTTATTGGTTATATAAGACACACCTTACTAGGATTATTGGTCCCAACCGACCCTCATTGCCCTACTAAACACTCCTTATAGGGCCATCATTGGTCCTAAACACAACTTATTGGTTATATACAAACCTTAGTGGGACTCATTAGTCCCAACTAAACACACATTATTGGGCCATCATTGGTCCTAAACACAACTTATTGGTTATATACACACCTTACTAGGACTTATTGGTTCTAACCGACCCTCATTGCCCTACTAAACACACCTTATTGGGCCATCATTGGTCCTAAACACAACTTATTGGTTATATACACACCTTAGTGGGACTTATTAGTCCCATTTAAACACACATTATTGGGCCATCATTGGTCCTAAACATAAATTATTGGTTATATACACACCTTACTAGGACTTATTGGTTCTAACCGACCCTCATTGCCCTACTAAACACACCTTATTGGGCCACAACTTATTGGTTATATACACACTTTATTGGGACTCATTGGTCCCAACGGACCCTCATTGCCCTTAAACACACATTATTGGGCCATCATTGGTCCTAAACACAACTTATTGGTTATATAAGACACACCTTACTAGGATTATTGGTCCCAACCGACCCTCATTGCCCTACTAAACACTCCTTATAGGGCCATCATTGGTCCTAAACACAACATATTGGTTATATACAAACCTTAGTGGGACTCATTAGTCCCAATTAAACACACATTATTGGGCCTTCATGGTCCTAAACACAACTTATTGGTTATATACACACCTTACTAGGACTTATTGGTTCTAACCGACCCTCATTGCCCAACTAAACACACCTTATCGGGCCATCATTGGTCCTAAACATAATTTATTGGTTATATACACACCTTAGTGGGACTCATTAGTCCCAACAAAACACACCATATTGGGCCATAATTGGTCGTAAACACAACTTATTGGTTATACAAACACCTTATTAGGACTCATTGGTGCCAACTAACCCTCATTGTCCCTAAACCCACTTTATTGTGCCATCATTTGTCCTAAACACAATGTATTGGTCATATACACACATTAGTGGGACTCATTGGTCCCAACTAAACACACCTTTTGAGGCCATAATTGGTCATAAACACAACTTATTGATTATATACACACACTTTATTGGGACTCATTGGTCCCAACGGACCCTCATTGCCCTTAAACACACATTATTGGGCCATCATTGGTCCTAAACACAACTTACTGGTTATGTAAGACACACCTTGCTAGGAGTTATTGGTCCCAACCGACCCTCATTGCCCTACTAAACACACCTTATTGGGCCATCATTGGACCTAAACACAACTTATTGGTTATATACACACCTTAGTGGGACTTATTAGTCCCAACTAAACACACATTATTGGGCCATCATTGGTCCTAAACACAACTTATTGGTTATATACACACCTTTCTAGGACTTATTGGTTCTAACCGACCCTCATTGCCCTACTAAACACACCTTATTGGGCCATAACTTATTGGTTATATACACACTTTATTGGGACTCATTGGTCCCAACGGACCCTCATTGCCCTTATACACACATTATTGGGCCATCATTGGTCCTAAACACAACTTCTTGGTTATATAAGACACACCTTACTAGGACTTATTGGTCCCAACCTACCCTCATTGCCCTACTAAACACTCCTTATAGGGCCATCATTGGTCCTAAACACAACTTATTGGTTATATACACACCTTAGTGGGACTCATTAGTCCGAACTAAACACACATTATTGGGCCATCGTTGGTCCTAAACACAACTTATTGGTTATATACACACCTTACTAGGACTTATTGGTTCTAACCGACCCTCATTGCCCTACTAAACACACTTTATTGGGCCACAACTTATTGGTTATATACACACTTTATTGGGACTCATTGGTCCCAACGGACCCTCATTGCCCTTAAACACACATTATTGGGCCATCATTGGTCCTAAACACAACTTATTGGTTATATAAGAGACACCTTACTAGGACTTATTGGTCCCAACCGACCTTCGTTGCCCTACTAAACACACCTTATTGGGCCATCATTAGTCCTAAACACAACTTATTGTTTATATACACACCTTAGTGGGACTCATTAGTCCGAACTGAACACACATTATTGGGCCATAATTGGTCGTAAACACAACTTACTGGTTATATAAACTCCTTATTAGGACTCACTGGTGCCAACTAACCCTCATTGTCCCTAAACCCACTTTATTGTGCCATCATTGGTCCTAAACACAACGTATTGGTCATATACACACATTAGTGGGACTCATTGGTCCCAACTAAACACACCTTTTTGGGCTATAATTGGTCGTAAACACAACTTATTGGTTATATACACACTTTATTGGGACTAATTGGTCCCAACGGACCCTCATTGCCCTTAAACACACATTATTGGGCCATCATTGGTCCTAAACACAACTTATTGGTTATATAAGACACACCTTACTAGGACTTATTGGTCCCAACCGACCCTCATTGCCCTACTAAACACACCTTATTGGGCCATCATTCGTCCTAAACACAACTTATTGGTTATATACACACCTTAGTGGGACTCATTAGTCCGAACTAAACACACATTATTGGGCCATCGTTGGTCCTAAACACAATTTATTGGTTATATACACACCTTACTAGGACTTATTGGTTCTAACCGACCCTCATTGCCCTACTAAACACACCTTATTGGGCCATCATTGGTCCTAAACATAACTTATTGGTTATATACACACCTTAGTGGGACTCGTTAGTCCCAACTAAACACACCATATTGGGCCATAATTGGTCGTAAACACAACTTATTGGTTATATAAACACCTTATTAGGACTAATTGGTTCCAACTAACCCTCATTGTCCCTAAACCCACTTTATTGTGCCATCATTTGTCCTAAACACAATGTATTGGTCATATACACACATTAGTGGGACTCATTGGTCCCAACTAAACACACCTTTTTGGGCCATAATTGGTCATAAACACAACTTATTGGTTATATACACACACTTTATTAGGACTCATTGGTCCCAATGGACCCTCATTGCCCTTAACCACACATTATTGGGCCATCATTGGTCCTAAACACAACTTACTGGTTATATAAGACACACCTTACTAGGACTTATTGGTCCGAACCGACCCTCATTGCCCTACTAAACACACCTTATTGGGCCATCATTGGTCCTAAACACAACTTATTGGTTATATACACACCTTAGTGGGACTCATTAGTCCCAACTAAACACACATTATTGGGCCATCATTGGTCCTAAACACAACTTATTGGTTATATACACACCTTACTAGGACTTATTGGTTCTAACCGACCCTCATTGCCCTACTAAACACACCTTATTGGGCCATCATTGGTCCTAAACATAACTTATTGGTTATATACACACCTTAGTAGGACTCATTCGTCCCAACTAAACACACCACATTGGGCCATAATTGGTCATAAACACAACTTATTGGTTATATAAACACCTTATTAGGACTCATTGGTGCCAACTAACCTTCATTGTCCCTAAACCCACTTTATTGTGCCATCATTGGTCCTAAACACAACGTATTGGTCATATACACACATTAGTGGGACTCTTTGGTCCCAACTAAACACACCTTTCTGGGCCATAATTGGTCGTAAACACAACTTACTGGTTATATACACACTTTATTGGGACTCATTGGTCCCAACGGACCCTCATTGCCCTTAAACACACATTATTGGGCCATCATTGGTCCTAAACACAACTTATTTGTTATATAAGACACACCTTACTAGGACTTATTGGTCCCAACTGACCCTCATTGGCCTACTAAACACACCTTATTGGGCCATCATTGGTCCTAAACACAACTTATTGGTTATATACACACCTTAGTGGGACTCATTAGTCCGAACTAAACACATATTATTGGGCCATCGTTGGTCCTAAACACAACTTATTGGTTATATACACACCTTACTAGGACTTATTGGTTCAAACCGACCCTCATTGCCCTACTAAACACACCTTATTGGGCCATCATTGGTCCTAAACATAACTTATTGGTTATATACACACCTTACTAGGACTTATTGGTTCTAACCGACCCTCATTGCCCTACTAAACACACCTTATTGGGCCACAACTTATTGGTTATATACACACTTTATTGGGACTCATTGGTCCCAACGGACCCTCATTGCCCTTAAACACACATTATTGGGCCATCATTGGTCCTAAACACAACTTATTGGTTATATAAGAGACACCTTACTAGGACTTATTGGTCCCAACCGACCTTCGTTGCCCTACTAAACACACCTTATTGGGCCATCATTAGTCCTAAACACAACTTATTGTTTATATACACACCTTAGTGGGACTCATTAGTCCGAACTAAACACACATTATTGGGCCATAATTGGTCGTAAACACAACTTACTGGTTATATAAACACCTTATTAGGACTCACTGGTGCCAACTAACCCTCATTGTCCCTAAACCCACTTTATTGTGCCATCATTGGTCCTAAACACAACGTATTGGTCATATACACACATTAGTGGGACTCATTGGTCCCAACTAAACACACCTTTTTGGGCTATAATTGGTCGTAAACACAACTTATTGGTTATATACACACTTTATTGGGACTAATTGGTCCCAACGGACCCTCATTGCCCTTAAACACACATTATTGGGCCATCATTGGTCCTAAACACAACTTATTGGTTATATAAGACACACCTTACTAGGACTTATTGGTCCCAACCGACCCTCATTGCCCTACTAAACACACCTTATTGGGCCATCATTCGTCCTAAACACAACTTATTGGTTATATACACACCTTAGTGGGACTCATTAGTCCGAACTAAACACACATTATTGGGCCATCGTTGGTCCTAAACACAATTTATTGGTTATATACACACCTTACTAGGACTTATTGGTTCTAACCGACCCTCATTGCCCTACTAAACACACCTTATTGGGCCATCATTGGTCCTAAACATAACTTATTGGTTATATACACACCTTAGTGGGACTCGTTAGTCCCAACTAAACACACCATATTGGGCCATAATTGGTCGTAAACACAACTTATTGGTTATATAAACACCTTATTAGGACTCATTGGTTCCAACTAACCCTCATTGTCCCTAAACCCACTTTATTGTGCCATCATTTGTCCTAAACACAATGTATTGGTCATATACACACATTAGTGGGACTCATTGGTCCCAACTAAACACACCTTTTTGGGCCATAATTGGTCATAAACACAACTTATTGGTTATATACACACACTTTATTAGGACTCATTGGTCCCAACGGACCCTCATTGCCCTTAACCACACATTATTGGGCCATCATTGGTCCTAAACACAACTTACTGGTTATATAAGACACACCTTACTAGGACTTATTGGTCCCAACCGACCCTCATTGCCCTACTAAACACACCTTATTGGGCCATCATTGGTCCTAAACACAACTTATTGGTTATATACACACCTTAGTGGGACTCATTAGTCCCAACTAAACACACATTATTGGGCCATCATTGGTCCTAAACACAACTTATTGGTTATATACACACCTTACTAGGACTTATTGGTTCTAACCGACCCTCATTGCCCTACTAAACACACCTTATTGGGCCATCATTGGTCCTAAACATAACTTATTGGTTATATACACACCTTAGTAGGACTCATTCGTCCCAACTAAACACACCATATTGGGCCATAATTGGTCATAAACACAACTTATTGGTTATATAAACACCTTATTAGGACTCATTGGTGCCAACTAACCTTCATTGTCCCTAAACCCACTTTATTGTGCCATCATTGGTCCTAAACACAACGTATTGGTCATATACACACATTAGTGGGACTCATTGGTCCCAACTAAACACACCTTTTTGGGCCATAATTGGTCGTAAACACAACTTATTGGTTATATACACACACTTTATTGGGACTCATTGGTCCCAACGGACCCTCATTGCCCTTAAACACACATTATTGGGCCATCATTGGTCCTAAACACAACTTATTGGTTATATAAGACACACCTTACTAGGACTTATTGGTCCCAACCGACCCTCATTGCCCTACTAAACACACCTTATTGGGCCATCATTGGTCCTAAACACAACTTATTGGTTATATACACACCTTGGGACTCATGCCAACTAAACACACATTATTGGGCCATCATTGGTCCTAAACACAACTTATTGGTTATATACACACCTTACTAGGACTTATTGGTTCTAACCGACCCTCATTGCCCTACTAAACACACCTTATTGGGCCATCATTGGTCCTAAACATAACTTATTGGTTATATACACACCTTAGTGGGACTCATTAGTCC
>JBCNJP010010330.1:0-22868 GCA_039602395.1 Deinandra increscens subsp. villosa | reverse complement strand
TTTTTTGATCTCCCGGAGCTTCAATCGTGGCTTCATAATCCTCATAAGTAAGTTCTTCTAACTTTATTTGATGTTGGAAATTTAAGCAATTATGTAAACTATGTAAGCTTTAAATTGATATGTTGAATTCCTAGAAAAACTGTGGGGATTTCTGAAAAGCACATGTGACAATTGGGAACTTTCCGTGATGGATATTCCTTCTTTCTAGATGTGGCAATTTTAATCCTTGAACAGGTTGTTTTGGCTTGTGTTTTATATCGAACGAGTCAAAGTGATTGTTTTTATTGAAAAAGGGAATGAGTCAAACAGGTTGAAAGGCGGCCAAAGTCTCTTTTAATGCATACGACCTTCTAAACGTTTTTATTCATATATTTAAGTCATTATTATAGTAAATATTGTTTTTTGGTTACCAAAATTAAGGCATTACTTTCTATAACAGTTACTTTTGAAAATGGATAAATAAGTGTTTATGGGTCAACGAAACCAGATTGTCCTAACAAGTGAGTCTTGACCTTCTTGCCACTGTTTCTATCGTTTCATGCTGTTAATAGCATCTACTACTGCAGGGATGGAAATATATTTCAGCAGCCTGAACTTTTCGATTTTGATCACGTTTACTTTGATTCATCTACTGGGAGTCCAATTGCCATATTGTATGGAGCTCTTGGGACGGAATGCTTTAAAGAATTTCATAGGATCTTGGTGGAAGCAGCCAAAGAGGTCAATTAAAACTATCTTTTTTCCAGAAATCACTTTTGCTATTTTCCTGTAGTAGCCTTTTTATTTAACTATTTATATGAAACGAAATAGTTATATAAGTGATGTGTATTTTGCTGAACGATATATAATTTACGAAACTAAAACTAAGAGATGAGTTGGTATGAAAGTATGCTTCAAGTAGAGAAGACAGCAAGAGAAAACTTTCATATGTGTATGCACACTGTAAAGTAGGCTTATTACTTATTGTGAAGTTGGTTGCACTATATGTTATGCTTGTTGTGGCTTGAAAATCTTCTTAGATAATGTTAATATGTTATAGATGCTATAGATTACTTGCTGACTAAGTTAAAACAACTCACAGGGGAAAGTCAAGTACGTTGTAAGGCCTGTATTGCCTTCAGGCTGTGAATCAAAAAGTGGTCATTGCGGAGCAGTAGGTACAGGAGAACCCTTGAATTTGGGTGGTTATGGTGTAGAACTCGCATTAAAGAACATGGAATATAAGGCCATGGATGACAGCGAAATAAAGAAAGGTCAGTGTAAAGTTGCAGACTTGTTTCTGTATACTAAACTAGTTCATGTCTTGAAAGTGAAATCTTATCTGTCAGTTCAGATTTTATTAATTTATCTTCTTATCCTTTTTTGTTTAACATAAATGTAAAATGGGATACATGAAAGTTCGATTTTTGTTCATGGTGATAACACTAGGATACAAGCGGATAACATTAAACATGGCGGGAAGAGCGTAAAACTTAATCATTCTGTCGATGAAAATTAATGTATTAAATGTCATTACAAAAGTACTTGTTAAATAACCGTGTCGGGTTTTATTTGAATAAAGCAATGTAGGTTTTCAGTTGTAATATTTGAATATGTTAGTGGTAACTTTTACAACGATTTTGACATGTTTGTTTTTAGGTTTTTTCTTGTTTTCTCCCTTTTTCTTACTTGTTTGATCTGTTAACAATGAATATAACCCCAGTTGACCTACTTGAATATGAAAATGCAGGTGTCACTTTAGAAGATCCTCACACTGAAGATCTTAGCCAAGAAGTTAGAGGGTTCATCTTCTCTAAAATTTTGGTACTTGACTTTACCTTTTTTATGTTCCATGTTTTTTAATCCTTATCCACGTGAGACCATTGTTTAGTTCTGAAGCTGCATACATGTAGAATCAGACTTTTTGTCTAAGTAACTAGTTTTAGATATATATACCTTTCACATTCTAGACGGCATGTCGGCTTTTGTTCCCATTACATTTTAAACCATCTTCATTCAGTTGTTTCTCCTTTTTTATATATGTTCTTGACAACTTCAACCACTTCATATTTACTTATTTTTCGGTAGAGATGTCAATTTTGACCCATGTACTTTGTCAATGGACCTATTTGGGTTACGTTTTATATTTAACAGGTCAAATGAGTAGAAAAGAAAGTAAGTTAAAAGGACAAAAAGTCAACTGATTCGGACGAGTCAAATGTGTAGAAACTTGAAAGTCACGTAAAGTCTATTTTTATTGCATTTATCTTCCTAAATCATTTGTTCAAAAAATCATATTATTGTTAAAATTATATAATTTGTGTATATGTATTTGACACAGTTTTAGAAAAAGTACTGAGCCAATAACCGACAGTTACGGGCTTTTTTTGGTTATAAGGGAAGGCAGTTTGGTTAATACGGTTAAATGCCGGTTTTTGGCTTGTGTTAATTCAAATGCATTCCTGTTCATAATGCAATCGCATTTCAGGCCAAATAGGAAATCAATAAACATTTTACTTTATAAAAGAGGAGGCAAGTGATACACTATTACAAAAATTTGTAACATATCTTTTCTGACATACAATATATTATTCATGAAAAATAAAGGAATATAAAGGTTGAGTGTTAGTGACGGTTCAGTTTGGTTATTTACACACATATAACCATAACCCAACCATAATACTATAAGAATGGGTTAAAAAAATCATAACCGAACCTTCGTTTTCTCAATTGGTTCTGCCTTTTCAGTTCAGTTTTCTGCTCATCCCTAAAAAAAGTGTTTTATGCCAACCTGACCCATTTTGGCCTGCATAACTGCCCTTTTTGACCCGTTATACATCCTGCCTAGGCCTGGCAAAATATACTTAGCTATTATCAAATCAATCAAATATCAGAAACAAAAGCAATAAGTAACTGATATATATAATATATTGATATTGATATTGATTTAACATCTTTGATAAAAATAAAAGAATTACATAAAAAGAAAACTTATAGACTATGTTCATAACTTGATTTCGTTGCATGTTAAATTTACGATTCTAGATTTCTAATTAAATATGGTTAACTATGAAGCAAAAGTCTTTTTCCAGAAGTGAACATTTAGATTCGGTCTGTCATGCATTTAAAATGCCTTTTCAATTGGGTCACATTGTTTTTTTTTATCTCAACCCATTCTGACCCATGCCTGTTTTGACCCGTGCCCGTTTTGGCTCGTGCCCCGTTTTAACCCATACTAAATTAGCCCGTTTTGACCTGAGCCCATTCTGACCCGAACCCGTTTTAACCCGCCAGCCTGCCCAGCCCGACCCGCCCATTTTGCCAGGCCTAATCCCGTCCATCCCATCCATCCCACCCATTTTCCCACCTCGATGTTTGTGATGATGTCTACTTTAAGCTAAAACTTCTGAATGCCTTTTCGTAGCAAAAAAAGTTGGCGTGTTACGTAAGAATGATCATTTAAACATTTTATGTTTGTGTCACTCATTTCAAGAATGAATTTAAAGGGTCCTTGTCAGTGACAGCATAATTTCTATAGAAGTTCAGAAAAAAATCCCCTTGATTGCGATTGGAGTTGATCAGCATGTTCTTTTCTACTGATGCAGGAAAGGAAACCAGAACTGACCTCTGAAATAATGGCTTTCAGAGATTCTCTCTTGTCATCAACAGTGTCTGATACACTTAACGTCTGGGAGTTGAAGGGTAGCTATACAATTTTCTTTAAAGAAAAAAAATGTTACATGTATTTTGGGTCTTGTTACTAATGCAGCCTTCATTTTTATATTTGTGCTCTTAACAACAGATCTAGGACATCAAACTGTACAAAAGATTGTTCATGCATCAGATCCTCTTCACTCTATGCAAGAAATTAATCAAAATTTCCCTAGTGTCGTCTCTTACTTGTCACGTATGAAGGTAAGTTCTCTCTTTTCCTTTTACATTTACTATATTACCCAACACATTGTTTTGCAAAATAAATTAATCGCTTATAATTCATGCAGCTTGATGATTCAATTAAAGATGAAATACTTGCAAATCAGCGAATGATCCCACCTGGCAAGTCCTTAATGGCTCTGAATGGTGCTTTAATCGATATTGAGGATATCGACCTTTTTCTGTAATGTTTCTTCCCATTCTATCATTAATTTTTCAATCCGTCTGCTTATGAATGGGTCGATTCGGGTTTTTAATATAGCTAAAATAATTAAAAAATAATACAAAACGGAACAAGCCATATGTGTTAAACATGTTGTAAGTTGCCCAAAATGTATTTTTAATACGTAAGTGAATTATTTAGCTAAAAGTTAGATTATTATTGAAATAATACAACTTTTTTATTATATTTAACATGGTAATATTGTATAAATAGTATAAAGTTTGGATATTAAGTGTATTGGGTCAATCTGACCTGACCCTTTACAACAATTCCACACTAAAACCAGCTGACTCCCCACCCCCACCCACCCACCCACCACCGCCACCACCACCACACACACACAAGTCTTGCTACCTCTATTCTGGAGCAAATAAACTTTTGTGCTTATAATCGAGTGTTGTATTTCTTTGGAAGGTTGATTGACATGGTCCATCAGGAATTGTCTTTAGCAGATCAATATACAAAACTGAAGGTAACAATTCTTCATTCTTCTCAGACGTTGATTAAAATGATTAATTATTTTTGGTTTAATCATATTTGTGTCGAACTTTACTTCTACTTGAAAACCACATCTAATTGATGTTACATATTCTAGATTCCTTCAAGCACAATTCGGAAACTGCTGTCAACTCTTCCTCCTCCTGAATCCAATTCATTTCGAGTTGACTTCCGTTCTGACCACGTTCAGTATATCAATGACTTAGAGGTGGATGCTAGGTACAAGCAATGGCGGAGTAGCCTTAATGAGGTATGCTGTAATTTTTTTTTTCAAAAGTTTCTGATTTAATGCACATGTAAGCTCAGAAAGGAGTTTTAAATTTATTTTTATTTGGTAACATTTTCGGGTTTATTGCTGTAGCTTCTAATGCCTGTCTTCCCTGGACAATTACGCTACATCCGTAAGAACCTGTTTCATGCAGTCTATGTGTTGGATCCTGCCTCTATTTGTGGACTTGAGGTAACCAGCAATTTTGACCCATACACTTATTTACTGGTCAAATTGGTTCTGACTTAAAATAAAAAAAATAGCTAATAAGGAAACGGTTTATATGGTTTGAACGGATCAAAAGCTTGTAAATAACACGTTGTCTGTAATCATATCTAACACACAAGTTATATATAATTTTTCTTTTCAGACCCGTTACTCAACCTGCCTGTCTTGCCCATTTTGATTTTCCTGAAGGAGTCATATATTTTAACTATGCTATGTTTTGCAGACAATTGACACGATTGTCACTATGTTTGAGAATAGCCTCCCAGTAAAGTTTGGAGTGATATTGTATTCTACAAAAATGATTGAGACACTTGAGGCGAATGGTGGAGAATTCCCACCTCTTGAAAGCGACGTCCAAATTAAAGAAGATATCTCAAGCTTGGTGATGACTTATTTTCTTTCTTATTTAATATTGGTTTTCTTCATGCTTTAGGAAAATCATGAAAGTTAATAAGTTCGCAATTACATCATCCTATACATTTTCTCGAATCAAATGGAACCATTGATTCATTTCAAGTTATAAAAAATAACGTGTACGGAATTACTGTATATATACGTCAAGGACAAACAGTAATCATTCTGTCAATGTGCAATTAAGTAGTTCATTGTCCTGTCATATTAGTTTTTTCTTTAATTATCCCTTCAAGTACAAATGAAAAAAAAATCCTTCACATGTGGATACGGATAATTTGATAAACTATACACACAATCTCACAAGACACACATGAATGATGAATGAGGAATTGAATCTATATGAATGAGAATCATACTATATAATCTTTTTCTAGCGTATGAGGGCAAAATGTCAAATTGTATAGCCATTTTCAGACACTAGTCCAATTCACTAACAGAAATCATATCACATGCTTCTTAAATTATATCTACTCATAAGATTTCAATCCCAGATGTAGTTTAGTCATGTGATTGTTGTATACCCTGTTTATAACCACCCTTCACTTTCATCATTCTTTTTCTATGTGCTTCATGATTCTTATATGTTACATTTTGTTCGCTAATCAATACCGTGTACTCTAACGAAATGCAGACTATACGCCTTTTCTTTTATATCAAAGAAAGTCTTGGGATGCTGAAAGCTTTTGAATTTCTCAGCAATGTACGAGTTTGTTAGTAAATATGCAATCATATCATGAATTTCACCAGATTTGTTACATAGCAAATGGTTTATTGATAGCTTGATTAAATGTTATGTAGGTAAACAAACTGCGGATGGATTCAGGGGATGAAGATGCACCAGTGTTGGACCATGTGGAGGGGGCGTTTGTAGAAACACTATTGTAAGCTGTGAATGTTATCTTTAACCCGGATAAATGCTGTTTTTGTTATTCCTTGTATCAAATAGTGGATATTTTATCATTTGGTTTGATATGCTCATTTAGTTTGATATGCTCATTTAGTTTTCTTTTTTGGTTATTTACATTGAACTAGTATTTGTTTTGTAGGCAAAAGGCAAAAACCCCACCTCAAGATACATTATTAAAGCTTGAAAAAGACCACTCTTTTCTCGAATCATCTCAAGCGAGTTCCCTGTTTGTTTTCAAGCTGGGCTTGGCAAAGCTGGAATGTTCCCTCTTGATGAACGGTCTTGTCCACAACTATGACGAGGTTCTATTTTTTGTGCCTGCCATGTTTATCGCTATGATATAATGCTATTTTTACATTACTATTCGTTATTAACATGCAGTATTTAGTAGGTTGTTATATTTTTATTTTTAAATTGAGCTTGTTACCAAATAATAGCTTAAATGACAATGTATTATCGTCACAATTTCGACCCTTTTACTTCTGATTGGGTTTAATGAGGTTATAATTTATCTCAAACGAGTTAAATGAAGATAAATTATTCAAAAGGAAACATGTCAAATTGACCAAATGTGTCAAATGAGTGGAATTCACATAAAGTTTGTTTAAGGCACACAACCTCTTCAATCTTTTTATTCAGAATTATAGATTGTTAATGTTGCAATATAGTTTTTTTTGTAATATTATTAGAAGCATTGATTTACCATGACCCAACCTGTCCGTTTTGCCACCTCTACATTTTGTCCACAACAAGTACTTAAAACTCCAAGCTATTACTATATGCATATTGCATAGTACGATACTAAAAGGACTATCAAAATGCTAATTTTTAAGCATAAAAGGTCATTTGAACA
Organism: Deinandra increscens subsp. villosa; assembly: GCA_039602395.1. NCBI lineage: Eukaryota > Viridiplantae > Streptophyta > Magnoliopsida > Asterales > Asteraceae > Deinandra > Deinandra increscens. Next base: position 15,565 of record JBCNJP010010330.1, on the reverse strand, counting down.
TTATAATATGCACAGTTTTTTGCAAGACAGGAAATTTATCTGGTTTTGATAATGCAGGAGGCTCTAATGAATGCAATGAATGATGAGCTCCCGAGAATCCAGGAACAAGTTTACTATGGACAGATAAATTCTCGCACCGACATTCTGGACAAATTTTTATCTGAAAGTGGTATTCAACGTTATAACCCACAGGTTCATGTTTTTGAACTATTATTGAATTTGCTTTAATACATTTCTCCATTAGTTTAGTGGAATTCTGGACATATAGTGGAGTATTAAATCTATATCACATTTACTATACAGATTGTTGGAGATAAGGCAAAACCTAAATTTGTTTCTCTAACTGCATCAATCATTGGAGATGAATCACTACTAAATAGTATCGAATATTTACACTCGAGTGGAAGTAAGATTTCTATCAGTTCCCACATGTGATATTTATAAAGCATTGAGTTTTTGTATTCTCATTGATCTAATGTGTCCCATACCAGCTATCGATGACTTGAAGCCGGTGACTCATCTTCTTGCTGTTGATGTCACATCAAGAAAAGGGGTTCAGTTGCTCCACGAGGGGATACGCTATCTGGTAAACTTCCAGAACTATTTTACATATGCTATCCATTTCAATTTTGGTTCTTTTCACATGATTTTAACAATCTGTGTTTTATGTGATTATTGATCCTGATATGCACATTATGTTCCCTGTGTTCTATAACTAAATTTGACTGGATATAATTTTTTGATTTTGAAACTGTGATTATTAGTACAATGATTTAGATTCCCTCCAAAATTGCATCATAATTTAGTAACAGAAAACAGTCACCAGATAATTTTTATTTGAAAGAACCAAAAAGTCAAAAAGGAAAAAAGAAAATATTGCAATGATTTATTATGCCTGTTAAAGACACTAACAATTCTTCACAGATGGCAGGTTCTGCTAATGCTCGAGTGGGTTTTCTATTTAATTCGGATTTTCATCCTGATTCATATAGTTTCATCTTTATGAAGGCTTTTGAAATAACAGCCTCCTCATATAGGTCTGTTTTGTATTTTATCTAAATATCTACAAATTTTTGTTGTCAATCTCTCTTCAAGGTCTCCCATTTGTGATTGCAAAACTTCTGAACTTTGATATATTTTTCTATCTTCCAGTCATAAGAAACAAGTATTAAACTTCCTGGACCAACTATGCTCATTTTATGGCAATGAGTACATGCTTGGGTCTTCTCAAAGCAGTCGAGCTCTTCTGGATAAGATTTCTGATCTTGTTGATGCAAACGGGATACAATCTAAAGGATTTATGACCGCTCTTTCGGAATTTTCTGTTTCCAAATTTACAACTCATATGAAGAAGGTACAAGAAAATTATAATTTGCTTTTGGAGATTAATAACTAATATAATCTTCTTGTATGCTTTTGGAGATTAATAACTCATATGAAAAAGGCATTTTTGTAAAGGAAAATGATTTTGATACATCTTTTTAGTGTAATATTGTAATATGATGAAGATGAAATGAACATTAAACAAAAAAAGAATAGAGAAAAGAAAAAAATGTAAAGGTAGATTTTTAAATACAAAACTGAGTGATTTACCGTCCTAAAACCATCATTTTCTGGTTAGCATTGCAAAATTACTCTTCTTGCAGATATGTAAGTTTGCAACATTTTGTACATATGTGAACTTTTTGAGGAAAAAACCTGACTTAACCACCTTTTTACACTTCCAAAGCACTCTTTCTTTTTGCATACTACTGCTATCAATTGTTTGTTTGCAAAGAAAAACTTAATGTTCGTTCATAAAGTCAACTACTATGAGCATTGTTTTATGTAAAGTTCCATGATTTCTCATATAAATTTGTCTTATTCTTTCCTATCGAATTGCTATTAACATTTCTCAATATAACGTGCAGGTGGGTCAATTTTTATATGGACAAGTTGGGATTGAAAAAGGCGTTAACGCAGTCATTACCAATGGAAGGGTGTGTTTCTTTTACACAATCCGTACTTTTTTATTATCAGGAAATATGGATTCCGCTAATTATAATTTACTTGGTTACCCTTGGGTAGGTGGTTCCTGTCCCTGAAGCTGTAACATTCTTAAGCCAAGATTTGCATCTTCTTGAATCCGTGGAACTTAAACAAAGAATAAAGCATGTTTCCGACATCATTCAGGAGGTGACGTGGGAGAATGTGGACCCTGACACACTTATGAGGTTTTTAGCTTACACCTACTTTCCGTTTCAATATATGTACATTAGAATTGACAAAATGGACGAGGAGGGTTGTGCTGCCACGGGCTGTTTTAGTACTGGCTGGTGTTGGCCTGCAAAACTTTTTAAAATGAGTTGGTTGGTAGTTTTAAACATTTAATTACACTTCGGGCAACTTTCAAGTTTCAACCTGTTTGATGCATTTCCCTTCTGTAAATCGGTAATCAGAATATAGGAACACGTGATCTTAACTGAATTGCTTTCTTTTGTATTTACTTGACTCTTCTTTCATTACATTTACATAGTATATATAACAAAACAAAGGGTCCTGACACCTGCCTACCTGCTGACTAAATTATACCTCTCTACTTGTCCACTTGCATATTTACATTCTAGAAGAAGTATTCTTCTTTAACACTCCTATTCTACATTAACACTCCCCCTCAAGCTGGAGCGTATATATTGATCATGCCCAGCTTGTTACAGATATAACTGATTCTAGATCTAGGTAAGGCTTTAGTGAACACATCTGCTAGCTGTTCCCCACTTCGTACATGAGGAGTTGCAATTGTTCCATCTTCCAGCTTCTCCCGAGTGAAATGATAATCAACTTCAATGTGTTTCGTCCTTTCATGAAATACCGGGTTATTTGCGATATGAATAGCTGCCTCATTATCGCACCATAGGTTCATGGGTTTGTTTTGTTTAAACCCAATTTCGCCGAGGAGATTCCGGACCCAGACTAGTTCACACGTGGTTTGTGCCATAGCCCTGTATTCTGATTCTGCACTTGAACGGGAGACAACACTTTGTTTCTTGCTCTTCCATGATACCAGATTACCACCTACGTGGATACATTACCCAGTCGTGGATCGTCTACTTGTAGGATCCCCATTATAATCAGCATCTGTGAACCCTTCTACCGTGTGATGACCATTATTTTGGTATAAGATTCCACGACCCGGAGCTCCTTTGAGATACTTGAGGATGTGACATACGGCTTCCCAATGTGAGGTTCTTGGAGATGACATAAACTGACTTACCACACTCACTGGAAATGCAATATCTGGTCGAGCGATGGTTAAGTAATTCAACTTACCGACGATTCTTCTATATTTCTCTGTATCTGCAAGGGGATCACCTTCATGTGCTCCTAACCTTCCGTTTGGTATCATGGGTGCGTCACAGTTCGTTGCCTCAATCATTTTAGAGTCTCTAAGTACATCCAGACAATACTTTCGTTGTGATAGATAGATACCTTTTCTGTTTCGTGAGACTTCGATTCCCAGAAAATATTTAAGGGTGCCAAGGTCCTTGGTCTGAAACTTGTTTCCAAGAAATGATTTTAACCTTTGAATTCCATCTCTATCACTTCCAGTTATTACTATGTCGTCTACGTACACGACAAGTAAAATGCAACCAGCAGCAGATGATGCAAAGAATACCGAGTGATCATAAGAGCTTCTTCTTAACCCAAACTCTGTCACGACCTTGTTGAACTTCCCAAACCAAGCACGAGGAGATTGCTTGAGACCATATAAGGACTTCTTGAGTCTACATACCTTCCCAGACTCCCCCTGAGCAACAAACCCAGGTGGTTGCTCAATGTAGACTTCTTCCTGGAGATCGCCATGTAGAAAGGCATTCTTGATGTCGAGCTGATACAAATCCCAGTTATATGTGGCAGCCAAGGAGATAAAGAGACGTACCGAAGACATCTTTGCCACGGGAGAGAAGGCTTCTGAGTAATCCATGCCATAAACCTGAGCATAACCTTTGGCTACTAGGCGAGCTTTTAACCGAGCTAATGAACCGTCTGGATTGACCTTAACCGTGAACACCCATTTACACCTGATGAGGATGGGTCAAAATCAGATGCACTTGGACTCGGAAGTGCACATGACATATCAGCAAATGTTGATGAGCGAAGCCCATACGGAAGTGCAAGTGTTACAATTCCGAGAACGCAAGCGCAAGTGTCAAAAGGCAGTTACAGCTGAGAGACTATAAATAGACATTTATAGGCTCATAACGAAGGGGTCCAGATTTTTACACCTTTAACTATGTGTTTCCTCTAGATCACTTGTAATCTCTCTCTCACTTGTAATCTCACATCCAATCAACGAAATCTCTATTTGATCCTACTTGTTTTATGCATTCGATCTTCATTATTGCTTTAATCATGTTGAATCATGGAATCTTATCTACATGCGGTGGGATTTTATGGTTCATCAATTGGCGCCATCCGTATTCTTTGATTTCTGCAAAAATGGAGAAAGAATCGACTCGAGATAACATGAGAAAAATGGTGTTGTAATAACTTCAAATCTAGAAAGGATTAATTCGAGTTTGAGGACCAATGGTATGAAATCTCAACTCACAATTTCAAATCTATGAAGGTTTAGAATTTTCAGATCTGTTGAAGATTAGATCTATAAACATTTAAGTTTCCAGGTATGAAAGTTTGATTTATTAGTTTCAAACTGAGCCTTACCAAAAGATGTAAGGACTTTTATACCACAAGGAAAAGATTTGAATTCAAAATAAAATAACTTGACTCTTAAAGTGGTATTGACATCGTGTAGCTAAGACCCTTTGAAGGTGGACGCATCTGATAGGGGGGAAACGCATGTGTCAGCTTTCTTTAAAGTTTTGTTAATTTTATTAAGGATCTTATCAAAAGTACTTGTGAAGGAGAACTCATGAAGTTTCTCAGAAATTCTAAAGAATATTTGCAAGAGATAAGCAAAGATCAATGTTAATAGCTACAACATAAAAAGCCCTACATGGCAAAGGTAGTGTACAACCGCTTCGCAACTGCAAGTGTAGAAACAGTGCACTTCGACTGCGAGTGATTTACCTTGGGCATATCGATATGACTCATCTTATGTGAACCATGAGGAAAATAATATCAAAACATGGAAAAGAAAGAAGAAGTTCAAACAAACATCCATAAGCATACATAAGCATTCATATATTCAAGACCGCAACATATGCAGCTCCAACAAAGTCAAAGTTAAACTATCATCAGTCATAAACAAAAGTAAACTATTTAATGCCACAACATAAGTGTACTTTGGGGAAAGATTGTTTATAATTGTTTCAACATAATTTCAAGAGAAATTACCTACTGGCTTAATCAGGAGCATCTGTTCCAGAAGTAGAAGGAGCATCCGCCTTTTGAGTCGGAGCTGCTGCCTTCGGAAGTGGGATTGGCTTTAGCATCTCTTTCATTTGCTCCGTATCAAACAAGCTCAGTTTTTGCTACTTGATCAGTCGTATCAAGCTCAGCTTTTCATTTAAAAGATCATTATCAGCTTACGTTTGCTAACGTTCCTCAGTCATAGCCTTCACGATCTCCTCCAACTTCTTCTTCATTTCTGATTCTACAACTTCGGTTTTTGAAAAATTGGAAACGCGAATGACATGGCACTTCGGAAATGCAAATGAAAGAATAAAATAAAGAACACAAGTCAAACCTCTTTTGCCATTGTTACACAGATCTTCATGACAACAACCAATGAAATTTACTTACCAGAAGAGGCAGTCATACTTCCAACTGTTTTGTGAAAACAAAAGTGTTTGTCCGATATCATTTTAGAAATTATTACCGAACTAGGGAGACCGTGATGAGGATGAGTTAGAGTCAGTGAAGAAAAAGCCCTCATTAGAGGCATGCATTTCACTTCCGAAGTGTCGGGAGTGATAAATGAGATCTCCAGAGATACTGTTTTGAAAAGAAAAAAAAGCCCTCATTAGAGGCATGCATTTCACTTCCGAAGTGTCGGAAGTGATAAATGAGATCTCCAGAGATATTGTTTTGAAAAGAAAAAAAAAGGGCCCTCGTTATAGGCATGCATTTCACTTCCGAAGTGTCGGAAGTGATAAATGAGAACTCAAGAGATACTGTTTTGAAGAAAAAGCCCTTGTTAGGGGCATACATTTCACTTCCGAAATGTCGGAAGTGACCTATGAAATTTCAAAAGAGATTGTTCTGAAGAAAAAGCACTCCTTGGAGGCATGAAGTTCTACTTCTGTTCATGTAAACACCGGAAACGTCAAGAAAGATCTATCTTTGCCTTGAACCACATTGGCACCATCGGTAGTGCCACCAGTTACCACTTCCACTTGTGGTTTTTCACCTACACTTCCGACAACAGTATCTTCTTGATTATGAGTCTCCACTTGCGACCCCCCTTGATCATTAGCAGCTCCTCCTGGGCGATAATCCAAAAAAGGACTAGGCAGTTTGCCGAAGAAATGACATTGATCAAATTACTCTGCCCGAATACCCTCAGGAAGTTCCCGAATTGATCAAAGTGCTCTACCCGGTGCTCGCTTGAAATAAATTGTTTTGGAAACATTGATTTAATAAAAAAATTCTGATCGTGAAAGTTGATTTTCGATACTGAAAATCCTTGATAAATGACCGATTATTGGTATGATGATTTGTTATATTTGATCTCCATGATGATCTAATGATTCAATGATTTTACGAGATCATTTTCATTGAGTCTCCGGAATTGAGTCATCAACAACATCTTCAATGTCTCTCTATTTCATCCCCAGAGACACGCATACGTACTTCCGAAATATGAGTGTAAATATTGGAAGTGTTAAATATCCAGAAAGATCTCCAAATAAGAAGCATATCAGCACACTTCCGAATAGCGCACATGCGCAATGGAAGTTGTTAGTGAAATTAAAAAGAATATTATCTGCAAAGAAAAAACCTAGTAAAGGCGGGGAGCATTTTTGTGATGAAAAGACCTTTTTGTTGTCGCAATGACTCTTGGACCTACACTTACAGATGTGATTTTGCAAAGCCGACAAAAGTCGTCACATATGCATCTAATTTTCTGACACGCATTATTTTAACTACACTTGCACATGCGATCATCACAAAATGACAAAACGATCACAACGGATACTTTAAATATTCCAATGCGAATATGACAACTGCAGTTGCAGAAATGATCTGTTTTAAAAAAAAAGACAAATAAAGTCTTATGATCTATTAGCTCTTGTTTCACAAGCGTTCCCTCCTATGATCTTTATGACTTAGTCCTTAGTCATTTTTTCAAAATAACATAAGGACTAGGGGGACTTGATGACCGGTTCTGCAAAGTCATTGAAGATCGATAAATTACATATCAAATAATTTTGAAGAATTTTTTCTCCATATTGAAACACGATGCGTGTTGCACTCTTTTTCCCTTGGTCCTGGTTTTTTTCCCACGGGGTTTTTCCGGACAAGGTTTTTAATGAGGCAACAAATCAAAAACGCATGTGGATCTAAAAGGTTGGCTAACAAACCTTCATGCCAGCTGGAAATGTGACACATCCTTGATTTCTAGTCCATCATCATTGTGCAAATAATTAATGGACTAGGGGGACTTGATGAGGATGGGTCAAAATCAGATGCACTTGGACTCGGAAGTGCACATGACATATCAGCAAATGTTGATGAGCGAAGCCCATACGGAAGTGCAAGTGTTACAATTCCGAGAACGCAAGCGCAAGTGTCAAAAGGCAGTTACAGCTGAGAGACTATAAATAGACATTTATAGGCTCATAACGAAGGGGTCCAGATTTTTACACCTTTAACTGTGTTTCCTCTAGATCACTTGTAATCTCTCTCTCACTTGTAATCTCACATCCAATCAACGAAATCTCTATTTGATCCTACTTGTTTTGTGCATTCGATCTTCATTATTGCTTTAATCATGTTGAATCATGGAATCTTATCTACATGCGGTGGGATTTTATGGTTCATCAACACCCGATTGCCTTCTTGTTGATAGGTAAATTTACCAGATTCCAAGTGTTATTTTGATCAAGTGCTTCCATTTCTTCAATCATGGCTTTACGCCATCCATTGTGTGCGAGAGCCTCCCCCAAAGTCTTGGGGATGGTGATGGAATCCAGATTGGCAACAAACGAGCGTGAGGCTGCAGTTAATTTATCATAGGAAACAAAGGAAGCAATCGGGTGTGTACAGGCACGTTTACCTTTTCGCATGGCAATGGGTAGATCGGAATCAGAGTCGGAATCAGGAGGATTATTGGGTTGATCTGTCGACGTAAGTATTGGTTCAGGAGCAGAATCTGATGGAAGCCGATTTCGCCTCTCGTATACTCGAATGATAGGTGATTGATCCGGAGCTGCAGGACCTGGTACTTGTTGTGGAATGGGTTCAGGTAAAGGGTTAGGTACAGGAGGTGGATGAAGGTATTCTTCGAACGAGTATTGGAGGTACTCTTCAGACGGGTCTGGCTGGGGAGTGACCACTGTTTCGAAGAATGGAACATTCTCATGGAAGGTGACATCCCTTGAGACAATGTATTTTTGAAGGGTAGGAGAATAACACCGGTAACCTTTCTGGAGTCGACAATACCCTACAAATACACATTTGAGAGATTTGGGGTCTAATTTTGAGAGTTGAGGCCGAGTGTCTCTAACGAAACAGGTGCTGCCGAAGATTTTAGGGGCAATTGGAAACACAGGTTTCGTTGGAAACAAAACCGAGTATGGGATGTCATGGTTTAGGATAACGGATGGCATACGATTGATTAGAAAACAAGCAGTGGATACCGCATCAGCCCAATATGTCTTTGGCATTTTTGTTTGAAATAAGAGTGCTCGGGCTACTTCAAGAAGATGCTTATTCTTACGTTCGGCAACTCCATTTTGAGCTGGTGTATCCACGCACGATGACTCATGAAGTATGCCATTTTTCAAAAAATGAGTTTGAAAAGATTCTGATAGATATTCTTTTGCATTGTCGCTTCTCAATGTTTTAACGGAGACATTAAATTGTGTCTTAATTTCACTATAGAATGAGCAAAAGTGAGTGAATACTTCAGAACGACTTTTCATTAAATAAAGCCAAGTTACACGGGAGTAGTCATCAACAAACAAAACAAAGTACTTGAAACCAGACTTGGACACAACAGGACATGGACCCCAAACATCAGAATGAATTAACTCAAAGGGGGATGTAGCCCGCTTATTTATTCGAGGACTTAAGTGGACACGTTGGTGTTTTGCAAACTGACAAGACTCACATTGTAAAGATGACAAACTAGAGAATTCTGGACAGAGTTTCTTTAGGCTTTGGAGGGATGGATGACCTAATCGGCAATGGGTTTCAAACGGAGATGAACTTGGGCAGGCTAGAGAGTAAGGGGTTTGAGCTTCGAGTATATATAGGCCATTAGATTCCTTTCCTCTACCAATAATCTTCTTCGTCGACAGATCCTGTAGAACACAGAAGTTAGGATAAAACAAGGCACTACAGTTTAATCCACGTGTAAGTTTACTAACAGATAACAGATTGAATGGGAACTTGGGTAAGTTTAAAACAGAGGATAAATGAATCGAAGGGGTAATGGTGGCACTGCCGGATCCCATTACTTTTGGAGTTGATCCATCAGCGATGGTAACATGTGATGAAGGTGCTTGATTACAAAAATTCGATAAGAGTTGAGAATTACCCGTCATGTGTTCAGATGCACCAGAATCGATTACCCATTTAGAGGCTGAGGATACAAGACATTGGGCCGGTGTACCTGTTTCAACAAGTGTAGCAGTCGGCTGAGTGTTGTTGCCTGAAGTAGTGGCAGCATGAGCATGGGATCCTTTTGAGTAGCGTGCTCCTGGTTGCTTGCAGTTGTACTTGGTGTGACCAAGTTCATGACAGTAGTAACATTCCATGTTACTTTGGTCGGTTGTTGGAGCATTTTGAGCAGGGGAATGATATCCAGAAGTATTTCTGTAGTTACCTCGATGTCCACCTCGTGATCCCCCTCGAAAGTTTCCTCGAAATCCTCCTCTACTAACCAGTGCACTCTTCGATGCTGTGGAGATATGAGCTGGAGTACTCTCATTACGTAGGATTCGAGCAAACGTTTCTTGAAGGGTTGGAATCTTGGATTCATTCAGAAGCTGAGATCTGATGTTGTCAAACTCAGGTCGTAAACCTGTTAAGAAACTCATCATAGCTATTTGTTCCCTTTGAGTTTGCATAACCTTAACATCAGCACTAAGAGGTAGAAGAGAGTTTAACTCTTCATACGTCTTTTTGAACTCCATAACATAAGATGTTAAGGACCTGTCAACTTGCTCCCCCCGATGAAAGGTTTTGCAAACAGTGTATATTCTAGATATGTTACTTTGTCCAGAATATAGAAAGTCCAAATATCCCATTAATTCTTTTACATACTCACAGTGATTGATGAGTGACAGAACAGACACATCAATGGCATTTCTGATTTGTAGAAAAAGCTTTGCATCAGTTTGCATCCATAGAGTTTTAGTTGTATCAGTGGGAGGATCAGATTCGAGGTGAGAGTCCTTTCCAATGCTTCGGAGGTAAATCCGAATAGTTTTGCTCCACTCAAAGAAATTTGAGCCATTAAGCTTATTATCAGTGAGCCTCGGTGCCATTGATATAACATCAAAGGCATTAGTGGTGGTGTTAACATTCTTGACGTTATCACCCTCTGGGTCTGTCATTTTGAGTCACCAAAAAATCACACAGAAGACAGAAGTTGCTTATTTAATCAAGAGGATAACGTAATCAGGAGGCAAGAGGAGCTGAATGCAGACCAACTGAGTTACAGATACTCACAGAACACAGTGGAAGTTATATGTATCGAGTCTGTAAGATAACCGGAAGCCGTAAAAAACTTGAAATTGATGCTGCAGAAGGCACCAGGAGCTCCGACGACGACGACTGGAAGAATCCGGCAAGATTCCGGCAGGTCACGCTCCCTCACGCGCCGGCGTGTGGGGCTGAGGCGGAAGCGCGTGGGGATGACGGGCGGCGCGTGGAGAGGTTTCCGGCGGCGAGTTTCATGGGTTTTGCAATTGGGGGGGGGGGGGCGGCGAGATTAATGGTGGTGGAGGTGAGGTTCGCAGGTGGCTCGAAGAAGGATTTTAACGGGGGCAGGGAGTTTCTGACCGGAACAGGACTTGAGAAACGAACAGGAGTTGGGATCAGATTTCAGGGACTGAAACTGAGCTGCAGGGACTGAAATTGAGCTGGGAACAAGGCTCTGATACCATGTAAATCGGTAATCAGAATATTGGAACACGTGATCTTAACTGAATTGCTTTCTTTTGTATTTACTTGACTCTTCTTTCATTACATTTACATAGTATATATAACAAAACAAAGGGTCCTGACACCTGCCTACCTGCTGACTAAATTATACCTCTCTACTTGTCCACTTGCATATTTACATTCTAGAAGAAGTATTCTTCTTTAACACTCCTATTCTACTTTAACACCTTCTATCTATTTTCTTTGACCATTTGACTTGTTAGGGTCTTAGGGATAAACCATAATAACACAACTCAACCCTCATAAGTTAACAGGTTGATATTATATCCACTATGCATGTATGTCAGAAAACATAGTATCATACCATATTTACTATAATTTTTCTTCATTCAGTTATATTTTGATATGCATGTAAAGTTCAAAAATTTGTTTTCTTCTGGATTTTCTGCAGCAAATTCATGAGTGATATAATAATGTCTATCACATCTTCACTTTCTACACGGGACCGAAGTTCTGAAGGTGCTCGTTTTGAGATGTTGAGTGCATCACACAGTGCTGTTGTTATTGGTAGTGAAAATTCTACAATTCATATAGATGCGGTTATTGATCCTTTAAGCTCTTCTGGTCAAAAAGTATCCTCACTTCTTCGGATATTGTGGAAATGCAGCCAGCCAAGCATGAGGCTCGTGTTCAACCCAATGGTTAGTTTCTTATCCAACTAAGAAACCATATTAAGGGAGAGAGAGAGAGAGAGAGAGAGAGGGGGGGGGGGGGGGTTATTTGAAAATAATAATGTGAATGTCAAATATTTAGATTCAGATAATCATTTGGATATGGTTTTGCTGTTTGACTTGTAATTTCGACTCTCGAGCTAGGGTTTGGAAAATTCTGCCTATTTAAGAAATTAATACGAAAAATCCCTCCGCTTGTACAACATTTTGTTGACTTTGACTTTTCAAATAGCTAAAAATATTCATTTGGCTATTTGTCAAAACGTCTAAAATACACTTCACATATCTAAATTTGTTCAATGTCTTGACAGAGTTCTCTTGTTGATCTTCCACTGAAGAATTACTACAGATTTGTAACTCCATCAATGGTAAAAGACCACCAACAGATCTTCTTCACAGTACCCTACATGAATTTACATATAGTGGATATCAAAGTTCTTATGTTTGTATATTTCAGGATGATTTCAGTAACACTGGTTTGACCGTACATGGCCCAAAAGCATTTTTTGCAAATATGCCACTATCAAAAACCCTGACCATGAATCTTGATGTTCCTGAATCTTGGCTTGTTGAACCTGTAATTGCAGTGTAAGTTTCCGCTATTCTTTGTGATCTTGTAGTTTCAAACCCCACAATTCTTTTCACCTGTTAAATGCTTTTTTATTGTATGTTTATGGGTATTTCAGCCATGATCTTGACAATATATTGCTTGAGAACCTTGGTGATACAAGGACCCTACAGGCAGTTTTTGAACTTGAAGCTCTTGTTCTTACTGGTAATCTAACTTCCTTTTATCATACATTTATGCATTTTATCAACCCGAAAACTTTTCTATTTATGTTTTTAATTTTAATTTTTTTTTATAATAAATGTACTAAAATGATTACAAAAGCCTATACTATTATAATAGTAATCTGTTTTATTTAGTATAGCAATTTTGGAGGCTTCTGGCTTTATGCATTTAAATACATTTCAGATAACTATTGACATGTTCGACCTGTTCCCTTTGTTAAATCTTTTAGCTTAATTATTTTGACCCATTAGAGATAAGACTTGAACCACCTCAAAATGGATTATATCGAGATATTTTAGCTAAGGGACCAAGTCCACGGGTTGAAAGTCACTGAAGCGTATTTGTAAAGCATTCTCTAAATCACTTTATTAATAATGTAGACAGTTACTTTAACTTTAATAATTTAGTTTATCAATCATATTTGATGCATTAATTCTTTGTGGACAAACATGACCTGTTTTCATGTTGAACTGTTCTCATTTTACCACCTCTATATAACCAGGCCATTGCTCAGAGAAGGATCATGAACCCCCACGAGGTCTTCAAATGATACTAGGAACGAAAAGAAATCCCCATTTGGTTGACACACTCGTGATGGCCAATTTGGGTTATTGGCAAATGAAAGTGTCACCGGGTGTTTGGTACCTACAACTAGCACCGGGTCGAAGTTCTGATCTCTACATTTTGCAAGATGGGCCTGAAATGCACTCAACAAAACGCATCACCATAGATTACTTACGGGGAAAACCTGTTCATCTTGGAGTTGTCAAGAAAAAGGGAAAAGAGCATGAAAAACTATTGATTCCTTCTGATGATGATGATTCTTCTAGGAAACAAGTTGGCTTCCTCTATTTGTTTGTAAATCTGAAATCCCTTTCCACGAATTAAAACATGTTTCTAAAGCCAGCTTTGGTTGATATTTTCAGGGTGATCAGGAGAGTTGGAATTCTAATCTTTTGAAATGGGCGTCTTCGATTATTGGTGGTAATGGGCACACGAAGAACGGTGGAAGCACTAAAGTGGTGAGTACTTTGTAATGTCGTTCATAACATTACACAGGAACTTCTAAATTGTACCTTTTTGTTAACATATTGATATATTTTGTGTAGGATAATGTAAGCAATGGACGAAAGGGCAAAACAATAAATATATTCTCTATTGCTTCCGGACACTTGTGAGTGATTCATTCCTCAACTCTTAGCTCCTTTTTGTGAATTTCGACATGTTTTTTTTTTTTTTTTTTTTTTTTTTTCGTTTCAACTAGAGCTAAGTCAAAACTGGTTCAGGTAAAAACAGCCAGTGAAACGTGTCGGTTTAGGCTGACCTAGGACACCAATAAAGGTTTATTAATAGTCAGTGTTCAGTATGATGACAATAAACTATATTATTACACCATTAATCTGAACTTTTGCATAAAGCGATATAAGAGGTTGTATGCTTTAAAAGAACTCTTTTGGCGCCCCTCAGTTCGTTTGACCTATACATAAAATTACACATTTGACCCTTTTCTTTTAAACAACACTTTGAAATTGCCACCTTTATTTTTTCTAATGTCTTCTTTGTGTGATTAATGCAGATACGAGCGGTTTCTGAAAATCATGATTCTAAGTGTTCTGAAAAACACACAACGTCCAGTGAAGTTCTGGTTTATAAAGAACTATCTTTCACCACAGTTTAAGGTTCACTTCTTCGGTTCTTCCCAAAAATTTCATCTTTTAATTTCCTGAACTTTTTCTAAATCAGAACTCTCATCATTTTCATGTAGGATGTGATTCCACATATGGCCCAAGAGTACGGGTTTGAGTATGAACTGGTTACGTACAAATGGCCTAGTTGGTTGCATAAACAGAAAGAAAAACAAAGAATTATTTGGGCATATAAAATTCTATTTCTTGATGTCATTTTCCCTCTTTCTCTTGAGAAGGTATGTAGCTGAAAATCATATTATTATTATTTTCAAAGGAGAGTAATAGTGTGGGTATATGCTAACGAAAGTGTATATATATGTTTTTATAGGTTATATTTGTTGATGCGGATCAGATTGTTAGGGCTGACATGGGAGAACTCTATGACATGAATTTGAAAGGAAGGCCTCTTGGGTATACCCCTTTTTGTGATAACAATCGGGATATGGACGGTTTTCGGTTTTGGAAACAAGTAAGTTTTCTTATGTTTTACGAGGTTATCTTTATGGGCGAGTTTTGGAGTCATGATGCCCTAAACGGCTAAACCCTAGAGTTTTTTTTTTTATTATTGAATGCTAACTTTTCTATTCCTAATCTACTCCAAATATTACAATTAAACTCCCCATGCCAAGATTTGAACCTTGGACCTCCAACTAAGAAGCAAGAGCCTCTACCAAGTGGGCTAGTCCCACATTGGCCCTAGTGAATTTATGTTTTATCATTTTTTTTTTTAAATAACACCATCATTTTCAATTGTTTTAGGGTTTTTGGAAAGAACATTTACGAGGAAGACCTTATCATATTAGGTATGACGATTGTTTACACTATTTGTGATTATAACAAAATTTAATTAAAAAAAAACCTTGAATTTGTTTAACTAACGTGTCTTATGACCTGCAGTGCGTTATACGTGGTTGATCTAATCAAGTTTCGGGAAACTGCTGCTGGAGACAATTTGAGGGTGTTTTATGAAACACTTAGCAAAGATCCAAATAGTCTTTCGAACCTTGACCAGGCAAGTGCAAATTCAGCCCGTTTACATATGAATGGCTGCTATTTTTTCTCTTTAATGGGTCAAA
>JBCNJP010010326.1:0-22883 GCA_039602395.1 Deinandra increscens subsp. villosa | reverse complement strand
AGTGTGTGTGCAAATGAAAAACGTCTAAGTATAAATCAAAGTTGAAAAACAAATGACGTTGACTCAGATAGGACGTAGGTTATGAAATCGGGAACGAGTCGAGGATGGCACGTGGACAATCCGAGCGATTGTCGAATGACGCGAGAGTATAATATTTATTAATATTATATGTTTACAAAGCCAAGAAATCAAAACGTATATGTATAGATATATATACACATACGCAAGTGCATAACTGCGTAAATAATGAATTTACAATACGGATAACGTTTATTCATTTAATTATACAAAATATCCATGTGTTTTCGATGATCCAAATACATACAAATACATATATATATACATGTTTATTTTTGCAAAATATATAATATTTATACATACGAGAGTCCAAAATTAAATAATCAAATACGTATTTGTTTAAAACCTTTTTTTATCAAGACCTCGAGAAAAAAGTAACTTAGAAATTCCATAACGTAGTTTACGGGTTTAAAATATGCTAAGGGGCATTTTTAGTACATATCCAAAGTCATCGACTACCTAGAATTGCGAAATAAATAAAAGGAAGATATCCAGAGGTTGCTAAGATTCGAACCCTCGACCTCTGGATCCCCGAACATCGCCTAAACCAATGGGGCAGTTCAACGATTCAGAATACACTCAAATAGAGTGGTTTTATACAACATTAGCGACCAGAAACGGTTTACAGAAACAAACAGAAAGAAAAAAAATGAAAGAAGTGCAGAGGACGGGTTTCAAACCCGTAACCTCAAGGATATAGCTCATCTGACCTAAAGTCCTTCTTCCTTTAATCCCTAAAGTCGCCAGAGACAATTCCGGTCACCGGAAAATCGTAAAAGATGAGTATACGATGCAGAAACAGATCGAATAACATTGAAAATCAATACCTTAGTGTTAAAGATGAGAATTGATGCGACGATGATGATAAAACGAACTGAACCCGACTTCGATCACGAACTCTACTATGGAACTCAGATTGAACTTGGGATTCCTTTTGGTCGCTCAATAACAGAAGATGGTTGCTACGCGATGACCGCACGGTGGTAGGATGGTGATTTATGATTGGATTTCTTGGTGGTTTGGTTGGTTTCTTTACGCCGGCCTAGGGAGGAAAAGAGGAGAGGAAAATTGTGGTGTGTGTGTCGATCAAGAGTTGTGATGATAGCCAGAGAGGTTTAATGTTGCAATAGATTTGAGGAGGTGATCGAATGCTCAAACGTAACCGATCGGGGAGTTAATTCGAGAGTATAGCAACTTGAATCGACGTCGGTGAGTTTTCATGTGTCTTAAATTGACTTTTCCCATTTGGCAAGATTAGTCCCTCATTAACTTACAAAAAAGAAATCTAAGTTTGGGTAAATACGGCTTCAGCCCCTCCATGTTTTATTAGTTAAAAATAGTTTAGAAAAAGGCAAATATGGTCCCTCTAAGTTTCACCTACTAAAACTCAAGTTTCAGAAAATGCAGAATAGGTCCCTCAATGTTTTAAAAGTAGTTATCGAACTCATAACGGAGTTAACAGGGCTAACTTGTATGATGACTACAAGAATATGTAAATTAACACATGTTTAACGCATGACATTTAATAAAAATATAAACCTTAGATCGTCACATAAATCATAAGAAATATTCCTCAATTATTTATTTACGTTCACATAAAATCATAAATTTAAATTTATCTTTATATGATTAACCCACACGAAGTCATAAACTACACGTATATTTACGTAACATATTGTCACATAAAATCATAGAATAAATTACATGAATACACATACATATATATAACATAAAATCATAAATAGTGAAATTGTAGAATCAAACGTTTAACTTACGTGCATGCTCGCATCGTGATGGTTACACAAACGCTAGATGATTAGGTCAACACAACTTAAACTCATAAATGATCACCCAACATTTATAGTGATTCAGGTTTACGTTAAATTAGGAAAAGATCCGAAAAGACGGATTGTCACACTCGCGACCTGATGGCACCTGAGCCCATGGTGGTACGTTTCTCTCTCTTCGGGGTGTCACACTGCGTGCATTTGCAGTTTTGTTGGGGTTTACACTATGGATGAGACGGTTTCCCCGTTATCCACTGAGCCGTAAAGGCCGTTAACCATGATGATGAGGTGTAGTGGTGGGTTGTGAAACCCGTCAAAAATCCAAGGTCAAACTTATACTTCGACCGTATATATATACGTATATACATGCGCATGACTTGATCTAATAATATTATTAGTAAACACTATGCACGAAAACGTCCAACCTTGACAATTCTCACGTTTGTACTGGAAAAACATATCCGTAACAAAAAGGAAATTCAACCGTGTGGTTGGTGGAATTTTAATAATAAGAAAAATAAAATATAAACTGACTTTTTATAATTTTTTCTTGAAACGGTGTCGTAAGACATCATACCGAAAACCGACGAACACTTTGAGTGAATATTTTAATTAAAACTTTAGTTAGTTTTGACTACGTAAAATATTCGAGCTTAAAACAACTTAAACAAATTATTTATTTTCTGAACGCGGTACGCAGGCAAATAAAATAAATAAAAGAAGAAACTTCTAAATAATTAAATTTACGACTAAAATAATATTTTTTTATCAATATATAAGTCTCGTAATTAATTTAGAAGCTCGTCCCGATCAAAACGCCAGAACGATTCGGTGTGATTCGTCCGTATGACGAATTGGGCCCAATCCGGCCCAACACCGAGAAATAAACGAACCGAGCCTAAAAATACGGCCCAATGGGTCACCCGACACTTTTAAGCTCAAAGATAATATTCCCGACTAATGTTAGTGAATAACGAATCGAACCGTGTAAAAATCGGAGAAAGTCTCGCATACCGGCCTGACACGAACTGTACCGGCCCGACACCCGTTCTCCATATTTTCGGCCTATTTAAAGTCTCCATCAACTTTGAATTAATTATTTTATGATGACACTACATTTATATTGGTAGATTTTATAAAATAATTAGGAAAAGTGTTAACTTTTATAAAAAAAATAACACCACTTAAACCTTATAACCACACCGCCTAATTACCTAAACCACCCCAGCTAACCTAAGTTAATTATCTAAACTATGGATAAACTAATCTAGATATTTTTAGCAATTACCCACATGTTGAAAATCATATTGAATGATTCGACTCAACCACACCTATTCCCTTTTACCCATCTTCACACTCAACCAACCTCATCAAAAACCCATCTCCTCACAACACCAAGACCACACCCCATCCCTCTTCTCTTCTCTCGGTTGGAACTCCCCCGTCACCACCCAACGCCGGCGACATCCTGTTGCCACCACCCCAGCTGGTGATGAGCGACCGCCCCCTTTCTCCCTGATGTCGCTGCTCCACGCCACCACACCACCTCCCACCGTCACACCCCCTCAATCACCACCACCTTCGTCATCATCGTTAACCACCACCGTAACCTTCACCATCGTGATCGTCATCATCAACCGCCACCATCATCGTCGTCAACCACCACCATTACCATGATCATCAACCACCACCACCGTGACCATCACCGATCTACCTCATCTTTCGGCCGAACCACTTATCTATCTTTCTTTTCTTTCTGATTGAACAAAACACACAAATATATATATCCCAGCCGCCGTCATTCAAAAGAAACAAATCAAAAATACACACACATGCAATACATTTAATGGCAATAACCAACTTTTAATTCATTTCGTTGCCATTTCGATTAAAGTTCCAAAACAGCCTCAAGCGGCCATCATTTCTCCACCATCGGACCACCGTAGCACCACCATTTTTACCACCAACAGCTAGTCCACCCGGCCACTTCCCAAACGGCCTCAATGTTTGCCCCTAACAATCACCGTAAACCACCGAAAACTAGCCTGCAAAAGGCCGCTTTACCTTTCGGGTCAAACTTTTAAACTCAATATTTTTCGATCGGGTCTACGGATATATTATCGCCTCTTTTGGTTCATCACCTAGCCTAGTGCTAGAGGTAAAAGTCTAAACTTCTCAATTTAATAATTTTCGTTGTTCGTTTTTTATATTTATAATCACCCAAAACGAGTCTTAACACTCCACCTACTAAATATATATAAATGAACAAACCGTCCTAAATATTAAACTAACGTTAATATTTAAGCACTTATGTCGCAATATATATTTGGCAATCGTTGTGAGGACTAAAAAGATTATAGACCAAGCGGTATAAAAAACTGATGTGGGGACCGTCAAAGTGATAGGACTAAAAATATATAAACGAATATATTATGGACATAAAATATAAGGGATATATTATTGGCTATGTTGTTATATAAATATGTCTATTTTTATAACATATAAATATATATATATATTTCTAAATACCGAGCGTTTAGACTCATAATTAATAACTAACTGCTCATATTTTAGATCTCATTTTCTTTAATAACTTGAAATACTTATTTAAAGTTATTACAACCGGTAATATTTAATGACTTAAATATTAGTTTTCATATCGTATTACTTAACAGAATACTTATATATAATATATATTAATTCCAGACGTTGGACCTAAAAATATACGGTGTTATACTTTGAACTTACTCAACGTGAAACTTATATATTGGGTAACTGAACATTACAAATGGGAATGTTATGTCAAGACTCGACCAGGATCATTTGGGTAACTGAACATTATCCAACTGAAACAGTACCTTAAAACTATCTTATTATTTATTATTAGGACACTGTTTTACATGCTACGTCCAGCGCGATACTGTGACAACTGCAACTTCCCAAGTTAACTCCGTTAACTTTTCCTTTAGTTCCGTTAGTTCCGTTAGCGAACCCGAGACCCGATATTTGATTAATTGTACATTGTTCATGTCTATGTGTTAATTGATGTTAGTAATTTGGTTTGTAAATTCGTTTCGTGACTTTGCGTGTTATTCGGAAATTTCGCGTTTTTGGGTAAAACCGGACTTCGCGCGTAAGTTGGAATTTTTATGCGTAAATAATAAATATACTTATCCCGACTAAACTTCGCATGTTAAGTAAGTTAAAAACAAATAAAAACATGTTAGAAATTTTACCTTACAAGTTTCTAGTAAAAACCCATTTAAAATGAGTTTTATGCCTTATGTGTGTAAAATGAAAGCTTGAGGGACCAAACATGTAAAATCCTTTTAATCAAAATCAGCTCCATCCTTCCTTCCTCCCCCCATTTGAACGCATTTCTCCTCTCCTCCCTCTCTTTGTTCACGGCTCAACACACACACACACATACCTTGTGATTTTGGAAGAATCAAGCAACAAGTAAGTGAAATTCAAGAGTCTCAAGCATCTACAAGTCTCAAGGAAGCTCCTTCTTCTCCTCTCCATCTCTAACCTGCGATTTCTCCCCCTAATTTGTAAGCCCTAACTTTTTTAAATCCGAAAATTTAAGTTGCATGTGTGTTATTTTGTGTTTTTGTGCTAAATGTGGTAGTTTTGTGCTCATGGTTCGAGTTTTAGATTAGATTGAGTAAACTCTTGATTTGGGGCAAATTGTGGTGGGTTTTAAATCTGGAAATTGAGGGTTAGAATGTGTTCTTGGTTTTCTAAATGATTGGTGGGTGTGTGGTTATGAGTTTTAGATGCAATGTACTTAAATGCTAGCCACTTGATGAGATTTTGATATGGATATGGTATGATCATGTTAGGACCAGAATTTATATGTTATGGTGATTACAATTGTGCTTGTGTACATTGGATAGCCATATGATAGCATAAAAATTGAAATGCTAGACTTTTGCAAACTTGGAATTTCTAACAGTCTTGACCAGAATTTTAGGTCAACTTGCAGCCGCCATAACTTACTCAATTTTGCTTGAAACTCATTGATTCTTTTTCCCTAGTAAAGTAGGACGTCTTAGCTTTACAAAGGCTACTCGCACACTTTCTAAAACCTCCGTTTGATCATTCAAAACACAGCTGCAAGTTGGGTACTCAAAGCTGTCCAATTTAGTAAAAAGTGGACTTTTCAAAATGGTTGGGCATGTAAACCTTGTTTTAATGGTATGTTTGCTACTTGGAATTGATGGTTATATGTTAAATGTAGGATATAGAGAATTTGATGTTTAAGTTCTAAATTTTAAATGAGTTATGCAAGTTTTCATTTCCTTTAACTAGGTTGCTAAATGTCAAAAAGTGCCAACGTCCGATGTGCATAACTTCTTCGTTTCTCAAGGTTTTTACTTGATTCTTTTTGCAAAAAATCCTAATTGTTATGTAGTATATTCCTGTAAAATTTAAGAATTTAATTCCAAGTGTTGTGGATTTTAGCTATGCCACTAGTTAAGTGCTTGAGGTTTGACTTTCTGGGTCTTCTATGACTTAAATTGCAATTTCTTGATTTTCTCCCAATTTGGGGCTTGTATGTGCATTGTGTGACTTGTATGACCGCATGAAACATGTTTAGGTTCTTATGTGCAAATTTTGTCCTAGCGACACTTTCTAATTTCATTAGGCCATATTTATCAGAATAGGTTGACTTTGACCAACCTGTTGAACCAAGTGCTGAGTACTAGTGCACCCTAAGGTGAGTCCACTTACTATTACTGTTATATCCGGTTTAGGATGATAACGCACAGATAGTTGCATCCAGTGAAGGATGGCAACCTAACGGTAAAGGTATTTCTTTACTCGAGTAATTTTCCGACAAAATATCACATGTTGCACTGAATTGCTTTTAATACAAAAAGTCCTTACTTCCGGGCCGTTAATATACAGTAGCGAGGTAATATTGAGTAGTACTACTGGGAATTGACACCCCCGCTCAGCGGTGCACGGGATGCACCCTCCCGACTGGCGGTCGGACTGAGATCAATATTTGCCTACCCACCGTGATCCGTAAAGACACGGGAAGGCAAGGTTCATAGGTACCCCCTATCAAAACATTGTCAGCTTCGGTTACGAACAATTCAGGTGTACATAACTATAGGCTAGCTACCTTCGATATGGAATTTTACTGGTCTTATGATTATTGATTGTGTTTTACCTTTCTTTATTCATATACATTAGGTCTACATGTGACGTGTAGACTGCTTTAGTGAACTCACCAGCCTTGGCTGACACTTGATTGTTGTTTTCTTTTCAGGTCGTTAGGTGGATCATGGACGGCACTGGAGGTGGCAGTACTCCCTATGGATACCTTTTGAAAAAAATCCGGAATTTCAAACATTTAAATCCATCGTTTTGTAAAACCATAACTATAAACTTTGATTTTGCTTCCGCTAAACTATAAACTTGCTTTTGGTTTGTAATTTATGTTTTATATTCCTTTATAAACTTTGTTATGGTTTGGTTGTAACTGGAGTCTGGGATCCTGGTCTAGATCAAACCCCCCGCACAGTTATACTCCGTTAGTGGAAACTGGGGGTGTGACAGATTGGTATCAGAGCCCTTGGTTACAGCGAACCAGAACATTTTAAAAGAAAATTTTCTGAACTGTAACTGTTTTTAAAAATTTGGTTACAACCTAACTCCCAAAAGTACTGCCCCGCGTGCTGAAGATGATCCTCATTTAGAAGTCCTGTCATGTGTCAGTATAGGAATTGGAATTTTGGGTAGGAATTTTCTTTCCCAAGGCTTAGAAAATTTCTGAGTTAAAAAATAATAATAATAATAAGAATAATAATAATAATAATAATAATAATAATAATAATAATAATAATAATAATAATAATAATAATAATAATAATAAATTAAGTATAACCCTAGCGTACTTGTGAGTTCCTTCTTAGCGAACTTGTTACATCCTTCTTAGCGGACTTGGTAACTCTTCTTAGCAAACTTGATATTGTTCTTAGCAAACTTGAATCCTTCCTAGCGAACTTCTGTTAGCGAACTTGAACCTTTGTTCTTAGCGAACTTGTGCTGTTCTTAGCGAACTTCCAGCTAGCGAACTTGACTATTCTTCTTAGCGAACTTGTCTAGCTCCTTAGCAAACTTGTTGGCTCCTTAGCGGACTTGACGAGGCCTTAGCGGACTTCCTCTCTTCTTAGCGGACTTGTTATGCGTTTAGCGGACTTGTTAAGTGCTTAGCGCACTTCATGTTGTTCTTAGCGAACTTGTATGACTGATATAATATTGCTTCTAGTCGGTGATGCAAACATAACTTGTACTACGTGATTACGTGTTCCTAACATTGTTACTACCTTGTTACGACCTAGAATGTATTGTTCATGTAAATGAATGTTTTATGTGAATTGTACTTGTATGCAACACCTAACGGAACTTAGCAACTTTCTAGTATTGGGTATACTAACCTTTGGAAGTTTTGCATTGATTTGCTAGAAATCATGCCTCCACGGAGAGATCCCGAAACCAACCCAGGAACCTTTATTGCTGCACAGGTTCAGAATATGATTAATCAAGGAGTTGCAGCAGCCCTAGCAGCCGCTCAGCAGCATTTCCAAGGACAACAGCCGCAATGCTCATTTAAAGCCTACATGGATTGCAAGCCAATGGTATTTAAGGGTGACGAAGGTGCTGTGGGCCTGCTTATGGCTCGAGAAGTCAGAGAAAGTGTTTTTTATGTGTAATTGCCCGGAAGGGGATAAGATGAAGTATGCTACGGGCACACTTGAGGATTCTGCACTAACATGGTGGAATGCTCAAATTCAGATGTTGGGACTCAATGAAGCTAACGCCATGACGTGGCAAGAATTCAGGGAAGCGATCATGGAGGAGTATTGTCCTCGTGATCAAGTCAGAAGACTGGAAGTCGAATTTGGGAATTCCAAAATGGTGGGCTCGGAGATAGAGGAGTACACCACCCGTTACCAAGCCTATTCTCGTCTCTGTCCAACAATGGTGGATGCTGAGTATAAACGAATTGAGTTGTATGTGGAAGGACTAGTTCCACAAATCAAGGGCATGGTGACCTCATCTAATCCCACTTATGTGCGACAGGAAATCCGGCTGGTGCACAAACTGACTGATCAGGCGGTGGCTCAAGGGACTTTGCCACCAAGGAAAGCCCCAAAAGCTGCCCTAGATGGGAAGAGACAGAGAGATGAGGAACCAAGTAACCTCACGAATTCTGGCAACAACACTGTGAGGTCTTCAAACTCCCAGAATCAGAACAAGAAGTTTGATAACTCCAAAGGGGGTTACGGTAACAACGGTGGCGGTGGCAACCAAAACCGACAAGGTAACAGTGGGCAGGGTTCCAGCAGGTACAAGGGAAAGTCACCCTACTGTAACAAGTGTAACACACACCACAATGGTGACTTTAGCCGACCAACATGCGAGCGGTGTGGTAAAATCGGACATGTTGCCATGAATTGTTGGGGTGATCTGCTGAACCGACCCAAGCAGAATAATGAAGGCCCCCGTGGGTGTTTTGAGTGCGGGAAACCCGGGCACGTGAAGAAAGATTGCCCTCAGCTGAAGAAAGGTGGAAACAACAACAACAACAACCACAACAACAACAACAACAACAACAATGGTGGTGGTAATGGAAACGGGGGAAATGGTGGTCGCGGACGGGCATTTGTCATGGGTTCCGGTGAAGCGAAGGAAGATGCTAACGTGATTACTGGTAAGTTCCTCCTCAACAACTACTTTTTGAATGTGTTACTTTATTCGGGTGCTGAGAAAAGTTTCATTTCAACTAAGTTTTGCAAATTGATAAAGGCCAAGATGGAACCCCTAGGAGCTAAGTACACCGTTGAACTAGCTAAAGGTAAGCTTATTGATGCAACACATATAGTTAAGGATTGTACCTTAGAACTCTCAGGTTATAAGTTCGACATAGATTTGATGCCTTTTACAATCGGTAGCTTCGACGTAATAATTGGTATGGACTGGTTGTCCATGCACCACGCAGAACTCGTCTGTCAAGAAAAAGTCATACGTATACCCTCCGTAAACGGAGAAGTACTCTCGATTCAGGGTGACAAGGGAGGTACTGTCTCCGGAATCATATCATACTTCAAAGCACAAAAGTACTTTCGTAAAGGACATGTGGCCGTCGTGGCAACGGTTACGGATCAAAACCTCGTAGAGAAGAAAATTGAAGAATTTCCAATAGTTCGCGATTTCCCCGATGTGTTCCCTGAAGAACTTCCTGGTCTACCTCCACATCGACAAGTCGAGTTTGGAATCGACCTTGTCCCCGGTGCAGCCCCGGTTGCCCGAGCTCCTTACCGTTTAGCGGTGAACGAATTACACGAATTATCCACTCAACTGCAAGAGCTGTTAGATAAAGGTTTTATCAGGCCTAGCTCATCGCCATGGGGCGCGCCAGTTTTATTCGTCAAGAGACGTTTAGGATGTGCATAGATTACCGCGAACTCAACAAAGTCACTATCAAGAACCGATATCCCCTCCCTCGAATCGACGACCTCTTCGACCAACTACAAGGATCCAGTTACTTCTCAAAAATCGACTTAAGGTCCGGGTACCATCAACTCAGAGTCCGCGAGGATGACATTTCAAAGACGGCTTTCAGAACGCGCTACGGTCATTACGAGTTCCTAGTCATGCCTTTCGGCTTAACGCGCACCGGCGGTGTTCATGGACCTCATGAACCGCGTGTGCAAACCTTACCTAGACCAGTTCGTAATTTTTTTCATCGACGACATACTCGTTTACTCGAGGACGAAAGAAGAACACGAGGAACACCTGCGGTTAATATTAGAGTTGTTAAGGAAGGAGAAAATCTGCGCCAAATTCTCCAAATGTGACTTCTGGATCCGAGAAGTTCAATTTCTGGGCCACATCGTCAACGAGCAAGGTATTCATGTTGACCCAGCCAAAGTAGAGGCGATCAAAAATTGGTCTACACCACGAGCACCAACGGAAATTCGGCAATTTCTAGGGTTAGCGGGTTACTACCGTCGTTTTATTAAGGGATTCTCTCAGATAGCCCAACCGCTAACCGCTCTCACGCATAAAGGTGTTCAGTACCGGTGGGGTGAAAAAGAAGAAACAGCTTTTCAGACTTTAAAAGAAAAACTTTGTACCGCGCCTATATTATCTCTACCGGATGGTGTTGACGACTTCGAGGTCTATTGTGACGCTTCACTCCAAGGACTTGGATGTGTTTTAATGCAAAGAGGAAAAGTCATCGCTTACGGGTCAAGGCAGTTAAAGTCTCATGAAAAGAATTACACAACGCATGATCTGGAGTTAGGAGCTGTTGTATTCGCCTTAAAGTTTTGGAGGCACTACCTGTACGGTACCAAGTGCACGATATTCACCGATCATAAAAGCCTCCAGCATATAATGGGGCAGAAAGATCTCAACATGAGACAGCGTAGGTGGATCGAGGTGCTTAACTACTACGACTTGGCAATAAAGTATCACCCGGGTAAGGCCAACGTTGTGGCCGACGCATTAAGCAGAAAAGAACATGCACAACCTAGAAGGGTTCGA
Source organism: Deinandra increscens subsp. villosa (assembly GCA_039602395.1). Taxonomy (NCBI): domain Eukaryota; kingdom Viridiplantae; phylum Streptophyta; class Magnoliopsida; order Asterales; family Asteraceae; genus Deinandra; species Deinandra increscens. The sequence goes on along the minus strand of JBCNJP010010326.1, from coordinate 11,451 downwards.
GCTCTACAACTCACGATCCATGTTGGGTTACCGGATAGAATTTGGGATGCCCAGAAGGAAGCTTTAAAAGAAGAAAACTATGAGGCAGAATCTTTGAACGGTGTGGATGGAACTTCAGAAGTTAAGTCTGACGGTATACGTTACTACAAGGATCGCATTTGGGTGCTTCTTCACGGAAATCTTCGAGAGCTGGTGATGGACGAAGCTCTCAAGTCTCGATATTCGGTTCATCCCGGTTCGGATAAAATGTACCAAGATCTGAAAGGATTATATTGGTGGCCCAAGATGAAAGCTGACATTGCTACATATGTCAGCAAGTGTTTGACATGCTCGAAGGTCAAAGCAGAACATCGTAAGCCTCCAGGGTTACTGCAGCAACCGACGATTCCTGAATGAAAATGGGAGGAAATATCTATGGATTTCATCACGGGACTGCCCCGTACTCCCTGTGGAAATGACATGATTTGGGTGATCGTGGATAGGCTAACCAAATCCGCCCATTTCATAGCCCTCAAGGAAAGTGACAAGACTGACAAGTTAGCACAAATCTACATTGACAAGATCGTCAAGCTCCACGGAGTGCCCTTGTCTATTATCTCCGATCGAGACCCCAGATTTGCTTCACACTTTTGGAGATCACTACAATCAGCCTTAGGAACTCGTTTGGATATGAGTACAGCATACCATCCGCAGACAGACGGCTAAACTGAGTGCACAATCCAGACTCTTGAGGATATGCTCCGAGCGTGTGTAATGGATTTCGGAAAGAACTGGGAAACTCACTTGGCACTAGTCGAGTTCTCCTACAACAACAGCTACCATACCAGTATTGGAGCCGCTCCCTTTGAGGCTCTTTACGGGCGGAAGTGTAGATCACCAGTCTGTTGGGCCGAGGTCGGTGATAGGCAACTTACGGGACCAGAAATGGTGTACGAGACGACAGAGAGGATCGTACAAATCAGAAACCGCATGAAAGCAGCAAGAGACCGACAAAAGAGTTACGCCGATAAGCTGCGAAGGCCTTTGGAATTTGAGGTCGGTGATCGTGTACTATTGAAAGTCTCGCCCTGGAAAGGGGTTGTACGTTTTGGAAAGCGCGGGAAGCTGAACCCCCGCTATATAGGACCCTTCCCGATAACAGAAAAGATTGGAACGGGGGCGTATCTTTTGGACTTGCCACCAGAACTGGATGGGGTACATAATGTGTTTCATGTTTCAAATTTGAAGAAGTGTCTGGCTGACGACACTTTAATAGTTCCGCTGGAAGAGCTCCACATCGACGAACAACTCCGATTTATAGAACAACATGTTGAGATAATAGGACGCGAAGAAAAGGCATTAAAAAGAAGCAAGATCCCAATTGTCAAAGTTAGATGGAATTCAAAGCGTGGACCTGAGTTCACGTGGGAACGGGAAGACCAGATGAGAAAGAAGTATCCTCACATGTTCGATCAAGCCTCCGTATCAACCCAAGGTACTAGCTAATTTTCGGGACGAAAATTCCTTAGCATGGGGAGGCTGTGACAACTGCAACTTCCCAAGTTAACTCCGTTAACTTTTCTGTTAGTTCTGTTAGTTCCGTTAGCGAACCCGAGACCCGATATTTGATTAATTGTATATTGTTCATGTCTATGTGTTAATTGATGTTAGTAATTTGGTTTGTAAATTCGTTTCGTGACTTTGCGTGTTATTCAGAAATTTCGCGTTTTCGGGTAAAACCGGACTTTCGCGTGTAAGTTGGAATTTTTATGCGTAAATAATAAATATACTTATCCCGACTAAACTTTGCGTGTTAAGTAAGTTAAAAACAAATAAAAACATGTTAGAAATTTTACCTTACCAGTTTCTAGTAAAAACCCATTTAAAATAAGTTTTATGCCTTATGTGTGTAAAATGAAAGCTTGAGGGACCAAACATGTAAAATCCTTTTAATCAAAATCTGCCCATCCTTCCTTCCTCCCCCCATTTGAACGCATCTCTCCTCTCCTCCCTCTCTTTGTTCACGGCTCAACACACACACACACATACCTTGCGATTTTGGAAGAATCAAGCAACAAGGAAGTGAAATTCAAGAGTCTCAAGCATCTACAAGTCTCAAGGAAGCTCCTTCTTCTCCTCTCCATCTCTAACCTGCGATTTCTTCCTCCCAATTTGTAAGCCCTAACTTTTTGAAATCCGAAAATTTAAGTTGCATGTGTGTTATTTTGTGTTTTTGTGCTAAATGTGGTAGTTTTGTGCTCATGGTTCAAGTTTGAGATTAGATTGAGTAAACTCTTGATTTGGGGCAAATTCGTGGTGGGTTTTAAATCTGGAAATTTAGGGTTAGAATGTGTTCTTGGTGTTCTAAATGATTGGTGGGTGTGTGGTTATGAGTTTTGGATGCAATGTGCTTAAATGCTAGCCACTTGATGAGATTTTGATATGGATATGGTATGATCATGTTAGGACCAGAATTTATATGCTATGGTGATTACAATTGTGCTTGTGTATGTTGGATAGCCATATGATAGCATAAAAATTGAAATGCTAGACTTTTGCAAACTTGGAATTTCTAACAGCTTTGACCAGAATTTTGGGTCAACTTGCAGCCGCCATAACTTACTCAATTTTGCTCGAAACTGATTGATTTCTTTTTCCCTAGTAAATTAGGACGTCTTAGCTTTACAACGGCTACTCACACACTTTCTAAAACTTCCTTTTGATCACTCTAAACACAGCTGCAACTTGGGTACTCAAAGCTGTCCAATTTAGTAAAAAGTGGACTTTTCAAAATGGTTGGGCATGTAAACCTTGTTTTAATGGTATGTTTGCTACTTGGAATTGATGGTTATATGTTAAATGTAGGATCTGGAGAATTTGATGTTTAAATTCCAAATTTTGAATGAGTTATGCAAGTTTTCATTTCCTTTAACTAGGTTGCTAAATGTCAAAAATGTGCCAACTTCCGATGTGCATAACTTCTTCGTTTCTCAAGGTTTTTACTTGATTCTTTTTGCAACAAATCCTAATTGTTATGTAGTATATGCCTGTAAAATTTAAGAATTTAATTCCAAGTGTTGTGGATTTTAGCTATGCCACTAGTTAAGTGCTTGAGGTTTGACTTTCTGGGTCAACTTTGACTTAAATTGCAATTTCTTGATTTTCTCCCAATTTGGGGCTTGTATGTGCATTGTGTGACTTGTATGACCGCATGAAACATGTTTAGGTGCTTATGTGCAAATTTCGTCCTAGCGACACTTTCTAATTTCATTAGGCCATATTTATCTGAATAGGTTGACTTTGACCAACCTGTTGAACCAAGTGCTGAGTACTAGTGCACCCTAAGGTGAGTTCACTTACTATTACTGTTATATCCGGTTTAGGATGATAACGCACAGATAGTTGCATCCGGTGAAGGATGGCAACCCAACGGTAAAGGTATTTCTTTACTTGAGTAATTTTCCGACAAAATATCACATGTTGCACTGAATTGCTTTTAATACAAAAAGTCCTTACTTTCGGGCCGTTAATATACAGTAGCGAGGTAATATTGAGTAGTACTACTGGGGATTGACACCCCCGCTCAGCGGTGCACGGGATGCACCCTCCCGACTGGCGGTCGGACTGAGATCAATGTTAGCCTACCCACCGTGATCCGTAAAGACACGGGAAGGCAAGGTTCATAGGTACCCCCTATCAAAACATTGTCAGCTTCGGTTACGAACAATTCAGGTGTACATAACTATAGGCTAGCTACCTTCGATATGGAATTTTACTGGTCTTATGATTATTGATTGTGTATTACCTTTCTTTATTCATATACATTAGGTCTACATGTGACGTGTAGACCGCTTTAGTGAACTCACCAGCCTTCGCTGACACTTGATTGTTGAATGCTTTTCAGGTCGCTAGAAGGATCACGGACGGCACCAGAGGTGGCAGTACTCCCTATGGATACCTTTTGAAAAATCCAGAATTTCAAACATTTAAATCCATCGTTTTTTAAAAACCATAACTATAAACTTTGATTTTGCTTCCGCTAAACTATAAACTTGTTTTTGGTTTGTAATTTATGTTTTATGTTCCTCTATAAACTTTGTTATGGTTTGGTTGTAACTGAAGTCTGGGATCCTAGTCTGGATCAACCCCCACACGGTTATACTCCGTTAGTGGGAACTGGGGGTGTGACATTGCAGTAGGAGTTTCACTTACAGAAGGGTGAGAACCAGAAGGCTGTCCACTTGGGGTTTTGCAGCTTTTTTAGGTCTTTGCTTGTTCGCCTTTGCCCTTGACACCACCTCGTTTTCAGATAACATCTCACAGTCCTCGGAATTGCTTGTATTATACTTTTCCATTGATCTAGTAGGCTGCAAAAAAAGAACAAATTAAACCAAGAATGAACTTCAACAAAACTGAAACGATTAACCAAGCAAAAAAGTTAGACATGTAAAAACCAAATCCAACATGAAAATAACATGCTAAAAAACTGATTCAAGCATATGAACTTGCAAAAGCTGATTCAAAGCATTAGAACTTGCAAAAAACTGATTCAAATAACCTATATAGCCTTCAAGCACATGAACTATATATCCTTCAAGCATATGAACTTGCAAAAACTGATTCAAAATCCAAATCTAACATGTAATAACAATATAACATACTCAAACATGTAAAAACTGAGCCAAACAGAGAACAACAATCTGCTATCCACCAATGGGTCTGCTATCTAAATTTGGCACTCGCAAAATCGGAATTAACTGAAGCGATGGTGGACGATGTTACCTGATTAGGACGATGGAGGTCTGAGATGGAGCACTAGAGGTGGAGACGATGGACTTGCGACCTGCGCCGAACGACTGAGATAAAGGACTGAGATGGAGTGCGCAGACTTGCGCCGGACGTAGGAGTGCGCCGCCGGCGCCGGAGACCTACGACCTACGCCAGACGAAGGAGTGCGTTGCACGTGGAACTGAGAAGCGTGGAGTCGTGGACTATGGAGGGAGGCGAAAGCGTGGACTGAGAATTGAGAATGAGAAGTTGAGAACCCTAAAATCCTAAATGAGTAAATGACCTAATTCAATAATTCCTTATTTCCTTAATATAAAATATATTTTAATTTACTTAAATTTTCGGATACCAGGTATCCGAAACTTCCAAAAATTTTATAAATTATTGTCCAAGTCCAAGTCCGAATTTTTGGATATCCGAGTTTCGGATATCCGAAATTCCGGATATCTGAAATTTTTGGGTAATTCGGATTCGGAATTTCGGATACGGATTCGCACTCGGATATTTTTGAACACTCCTAGTATACTCCAACACTGATGCCTCGATAAATATGCTCCATGTTTGACTTCATTTTGGATGGCATGAACTATCACTTTATTATTACCAGATAGGGATATTAAAATCAATTTTAATATTGGTGATCGTTAGACACGAACGATAAACCCTATCATCACTCGGGACTTGTATTTTAAATAATCTATTAAAATATCTAAGAGTCGCGAATGATATACAATTGTGTGTTAACGACATATAGGTCTTGGTCTTGCTAGAGCCATATTAGCAAGACCAAAGGGTCATAAGAAAATAAAAAGCGAACAACCACAAGGAAGGCATCTTTATGCGTCCCCGCATCCGGTTCAGATCCCACTGACCTCCAGACTCCTTTTGGCAAGTGCTCGATCTTCTGGTCTTGGTTTTACAAAATTGATATTTACAAAAGTAAACCTAGCTCTAGTTACAACTTTGAATCCCGAAAACAGCGGGTCAAGCAAAACCAAAATTACATAAACATTGGGCCAACAAATTTGGGCCAAACCAGAGAATACCAAACACGCCACAAACACAAACATGCATTTAACATAAAGGGGACACGAATTAAACATGTAATTCGATTCGCAATTTGGAATTACAAAGAAATTGCGAACTACCAGTTACGGAAAGACTGGTTCTAATTTGCGCGCGGTGATCGTGGCTCTGATACCACTGTTGGGTTTTACAGTAGATATCCGGGTTGCCCGTTAAAATTTAATATAAAATAATTTACGGGTTGGGGGAATGTAACACCAACACCTATATTATAAAAATAGCGGTTGTGACAACCGTCAAATATCTATGTCGATAACCCTACCCGCTCCAATAATTCTGAGGATGTCATTTATCATCAAGTTTAACATCGGTGAAGTACTTGAATTGATCCCTTAATTAAACAAACATAATCAAAGTGCATGATTTATGATTTTAGTTATGTGACACTAAGTTTTAGATAATTTTAATTAGCTTGTTATTATTAATTAAATATACGTTATTGTATTTTTTAAAGATATTATTTTATAAAATATAAGTAACCTAAATTGTATTTTTTTAGAAATGATATTTTTTGGATACCTATTATCGTACGTCTATAGAAACGGTATTTTATGAGAATAAGTGTAGACTAAATGTTATGTGGCAAGTTTTGTTATTAAATAAATTAGGTTAGGGTTAAATATAAATTAGAGTTATAAATAAAGGGGGGTAGTATGACCTTTAGCCAAACTTGGAGGTTTATTTGGTCAAATGACCAAAGTTAATTATAATTTAAGAATCATCTCCAGGTTTTGTAACCGGCAATCATTTATGATTTCTTAACTCCGATTACTTCGCCGATTACGTTTCTATTAGGCACATCAGTTACCGATTAAATCATCATCATTTGAATCATTAAATCTGATCGAATATGAACCTGGTAACCTTCATCACCTTCTTTCGGGTTTTACTCTCATTCCATACGAGGTATATTTAGTATCTCAAAGTTCATATGCGATTTTCATATAATTTTGTAGAAATTTGCAAGCTCTTAAATTCGTTAATGGGGGATGGCATTAGGGTTTTAGAATGAGGAAGATGACAGCCGCGAGCCACTGGTTATATATTTTACAAATCGGTTCTTAAAGAAATTAAACATTTTCCTTAGCTATCGTTTTTTTCCTTTTAACTCTATTCAGCTTTCTTTTTCATACCAGGATCATATTATTTGGCCCAAAATCGTTGTAGAAAATGTTAAAGAACTCTCCTCCACTTTGAAGATCGTACACGTCGATCAAATGGGTTTTTCTAAGAACTGTTAACGTTAAACACTATTAAAATCTTTTTCGTTGATATTTAGTATTCGAAGAATAGACATATACATTTTATATATTTATTTCTTGGAATAGTTCACACTATATTGTTTAAACTAAAAACTTACTTGTTTGGAAAGTGAACAACGATTATGATTTCGTTAAATTATATGTTTATGAAATATATATTTTACACATATTTAAAACGCACGTATTTCTGAGGAACATATTATCATACATTAAAGATGTTTTTTTTCTAAATTTAAGAGTAACAATCATTAAGGAAATTGATGGTCACTTCTGTCGCTTAAGTTCACAAAATGCGACCACGCATCGAATCTAACGATACAATTATTATATTGATTCTATCTAGGATGTTGTAAGTCCAGAATCCTTGAACGTTACACGATATCGTCACACTAAACCGTGCGGAATCCGGTTTAGTATGTGTCAAGTAGAAGAAAACGATGTAAAGAATAATAATCAAACAAACACCAAAGAAAATACTTACTATTGATTCAAGTGATTGAATGATTACAAGCAATAGACAATCAAAATCGTAATCCTCTCCCTAACACCTCCAATACTTCGATCAAAAGTCTAACCGAATCACATCAAGTGATTCGGTTTATATACAAAACAAAACCCACAAGACTAGTTTACCTAGGCCCAATCGTAAGCCCCACTATGCCCATAAACAAGCCCAAAACTAATAACTAAACAAAATAAGTCTAATGTACAAGCCTCAAAATATATTTCCCTACAATCTTCCCCTAGGCTTGTACCATTAAGACTTCAAGGTAGACTCAAATGAAATGAAACTATTCCGGGCTTCTTGTAGATTTCATCTTCAACAATTTTCTCTGCAGCAGCTCTAAATGCATCCACACGAAGATCATATTCTTTGTACAAAGTTACTCTCTGAATGGTCTTCTGAGCAAGCGTCTTTATATCCTTCTCTTCGAATCTCAATAGATCTTGGGTGTCATACAAACGAAATTCCCAGTCTGAACAGACAATCACTGCCTCTGCAGTCGATGGGTCATAGTGCCATCCAATAAATGAAGAAAGTGACCCGTCTGGAAATCTGTCACCCAATGGAACAACTTTCTCTTTCCGTGTAGGAGGCCAAACAACTACCTTTCGAATTTCACCTGTCACAGGATCCTTCTCCTTAACAAGACGAGACTTAGCTGTTTCAAAATTTGCAAATCCATTCTTTGATTCCTTCAGTAATCTGTTACGAACATAGGCAGCATCTCTACTTTGTCTTCGATTGATGAAAGGTGCATTAAGCAAGGCATTTAAGTCCACCTTTGTCCAGGAATGAAAGTCATTAATGTTATTATAATACTCCACTGGGGCATGACCTTTTCTGATTACAGCATGCAATTCTTTATCAGCATCATAAATCCAAGCACATACCCCGTCTCGATTCCCATATTTATCAAACTCACTTACTCCGAGTCTTAGAGAATATCTTTGAGGCGGAGCAGTCAATTCTCTAAACCAGCTTGCAGTATCAATTGGCCTATGAGATATCACTGTCTTTGGAGCACTACTTCCTTCTGTAGGAACAGAGTCCAGATCATCACTCACATCATCTAATATAGTCTCCAAATCAGTGTCTTTCAGATTTCCAGAACCACTTGCAGCAAGTTCCTTGGCCAAATCTGCCAATCCTTCATCATCTTCAGAACCAAACAGATCATCAAATTCTCTTGAACCACTGGCCTGGTTATCTTTATCATCTCCTATCTTTTCTCCAGACTTTGTCTGTATCTTTCTGGATCTTCAAATACAATGCATTCAGATAACCTATGTTGGCATTGCACGCATCAAATCTTCTCAGTCAACAAGGCATTTTGAGCTTTCACTGCTTCAACTTCACTAGTCAGATTATAAATTTTCAAAGACTGACTAACTTCAGAAGCCATCATATCAGTAATCTTTCTACTCTTGCTCTCATTCTCTTCCAACAAAAACTTTATTTTCTCACTATCAGAAGCATCATCAGATAACAACGGCCTCTTTCCTTTGTCCAGAATGTCACTAACAACATTTTCAGGGCATACATTTGGATGTACTTCTGTCTGTATGCTTTCCTGACCTTCAATCACTTCAACAGCTTCAGGTGTTGGATTAGCTGAAGATGATGTACCTGATCCACAAAGTACAACACTTGAACGGGATGCTTTGAATCGAATCTTCAGCTGCTTTTTAGGTGGGCTTTGACTTGAGCTCTCAATGTTTTCAGAACTTGAGACTAACTGAGGATCTTCCGAGGGAGGATTCAGATTTCCTCTTCGTCTCTTGGTCACAAGAGGAACATAATCATCTATTTCATCAGCTTCAACATCAGACAGAACAATTTCCGGCACAACATTAACATCTTCATACATATACAAAACTCAGACTCAGACGATTGTGTATCCACAGTTTCATGCACATTAGATGGTCCCTCCTGATCATCAGCAACACTTGCATTTATTGCTGGGTTCAACACCTTCTGTTTCTGGAAAGGCACCCAACTTCACAAATTCTTTCCTTCCTTCAAATACCAGCTTCCCAGATCTAGATGTCTTCAATAGATTGAAAACATTACATGTCATAGGCTTCAGCTCGAATCTATCAACTCTTCTTTCAATACTTGGGTACTTTGCATTAACAATCATTTGCACAAATCTTGGAGTCATGATGAACCGTTTTGCACGGTCTCCTGTCACATTCCTGACCCAATCCATCAACAACATCTTTGAGAAATTGAATTCCCAATCCAGAGCCAAGGCAACAAACCCAGTTCCATGCAGTTCATTTAACTGATCTGTTGAAGTTCGTTTTCCGATAAAACACATTTGAAAATAATGTGCCAAGGCTCTCCAATAGCCAGGCAACAGCTTCTTCATTATTGGTGGAAACTTAACACCTTCATAGGCCATCACATCCAATCCATCTTTAATAACTTCTCCAGAGTATTTAATTGGGTCTTCTGGTTTATCACCAATATGCAGTACTTCTCTAATCACAGACTCATTTACAAGAATGTTGGTATTCTGAACACGTGCTCGAATCTCAGTCTGAATGCTGTTAGTACTCGCGGTATTCCAAAATTCTCTGAGCATCTGTTCATCAAGTTCTACTTCCTCTCTTAAAGCATAAGAAATTTTGCAAACGTTTAGACCAACGATTAGTGACTTGAAAACATCTTTAACAGTCTCCGGTGGGTCACCCAAGTATGCAGTCTGGTTGTGATCAGAAGCAAACAGAAGATCCATCGCTGCAAAAACAATTATCAGTTTTAGATACATGTGGCATCAACACTCAACAAATCTCAAAATATCATTCACAGAATCGAAAAATCATCCTCTTTGTAATTTGATCGAAAACCAGACTCACAAACACGTTTTGTTAATGAAAAGATTCACATCAAAGAAATTTGATCCAAGTTTCAAATCAACCAAGAGATTTTGATAGCACTTAAGGATTTCGATTTGGTTTTCGATCCAAGCAAATAGGATTTCGATTAGGTTTTCCATCAATTTGGTTTTCGATCCATGCTTTGGATCTCGATCGAAATCCTGGATTTCGATTGGGTCCAACATAACCCGGTTCAACAGTTTTTCGATCCAAGTTCCGGTTTACGATCCGGTTCAGCTCAAGATGGAACTCGATCCGGTCTCGAACGTCAGAATCGGAATTCGATTTAGTGGGTGGTTTTCGATCCGGTTCGATCGAAAACCGGTCATCTTCTCCACTGAACCTGCAACTTCAACAAAAAGCTCAAGTTTTTTTTCTTTCAAAAATCAACAGCAAACAACCTTAAATCAAAGAAATAAAGCAAAAGATCTTGAAGATTGTCACTGAAAACTCCGACTAATTGAGGAGCAAGGAAGGGTTGCGGCGGTGTGCAGTGGCGTAGGCGGATGAAGTTGGCGGAGGTTGGTGATGGGAGGGTGACAGTCGGTGATGCTCGGTGGTGGGGAGCCACTGAGAAGGTGGCGGCAGACGGTGGCGGTGCGGCTGTGTAGATGGAGTGTGATCGATGAAGGTTGGTGGTGTTTGAGCCGGTGAAGGGAGGCGGAGAGAGAGAGAGAGGTTGAGGGAGGCGGCAAGTTTAGGGTGAAAGGAAGTACCGAGAATCTTCCCTTTTCTTTTATCAATTTCAAAAATTTACCCTTTAGCCCCCTGAACAATGTCCAAGTTTTAAAAGCAACCTCAAACCTTTCAAAACAAATATAAACAACATTTCCAGCCCGTTGACCTCCTTTTAAAAACCGATAATAAGACCACTTTCAATTATTATTTCTTTCATTACTTCCCCTAAGACCGAGCATGGCAAAAATTTGATTGAGCAGAACCAGGAAAA